>JAQQSK010006412.1:0-14443 GCA_028658325.1 Potorous gilbertii
TTTGGTAATTTAATCAAGTTTAACCGTACTGCAGCTCAGAACTCCTGAACTCAAGAAATCCACTAGTCTCAATTTCCCAGTGGAAGGGATTACAAACATGTGTCACCGTGCCTGACTGAAGAGTTTCTCATTTTACAGATTTTCTGCCAGGATACATTCTGATGAAGGTGGAGATTTGGAGAACAATCTTACCAAAGCAATTCTAGCATTGATGTGCAGAAATTTAGAACTATACCTAAGCATTCCAATCAAACATACCAACACATTAGGAACACTAAATTGGGGGGAGGGACACACAATCTCATTGGAGACATTGTGTGACATAACTTTACCAGGAATACGTACCATAAACTTTATGATGTTTGCGTTTTGATTTGTGCTTTGGGGACTCAGAATGAATGAATAGGTGAATGAGTAAAAAAGCATTTATTAACCACTTCTTATGTGACACGCCCTGTGCTAGGTAATACAAATACAATTACAAAAGGAAGACAAAAGTCACAAATACAACCAAGACATCTTTTATCTGACAGCAAGGGTGAAGGAAGCTTTATCAACTATCTGTAACTTCACTTTGGAGGAGTTCATATAAAAGCAATGGATAGTAGGAGGTCCAACTTTGTTGTCAGGACCTTCAAAAAGAAGAAAGAGTTTTAATGAGAAACTTTTGGTTTTAATAGATGACAACTGAACAGATTTCTACCCAGAGTTCACAGGACTGGTGATGTTTGGGTTTTGGGTACTGATTAAAGACATTGGGAAGGAATATACAGAGAACCCATCTTTTGAGCCTTTAGCTCTTGTTGAAGAAGGGAAGACTAATCTGGGTATCAGAATAATGTCTTTTCCCCAGACAACTTGTCTCCTGCTAGCATATTCTATTGTAAACTGCCGTTACAGATGGTAATGACAGGGATGTGCAGCCAATGCCAATAGATGTGTGGGTGCATTCGTCCTTCATTTCCGAAGAAGACCATGCCATCAGAGAAATGATGACATGTCTTGCACTTGACTTTGTTTTGAATGAGGGAGGGCTGTACAGATCACTAGCCTCACTTCTCTTCCAAAGCCATCTGAATCCAGTGACCAGATATTCATCAGGATGACTGGAGGTGACCCAGGATGAGGCAATTGGGGTAAAGTCACACAGCTAGTGAGTGTCAAGTGTCTGAGGTGAAATTCAAACTCAGGTCCTCCTGACTCCTGCACTTATGCTCTATCCACTGCACCACCTACCTACCCCTGACAATAGATGTAGTCAATCATGGAATGGGCTTCTGAGACACATGCAGCATCCTTCACATCTTTCTTTTCTCTTCCTCCATCCCTGATGAGCCACTAGATCTCCATTAACTTTCCTGGTTCAATGATCACCATATCATAAACCTACCAAGAGAAATGTGAGAGGTAAACATGAGCTATGGAAGGAAAACCTCACATGAGATGGAAGCTGAACAAATGGTATTTCAAGTACTAATTAGCACTGAAGATACTTGATTTTCGGCTTCTGTACAGCTGGTCAGTTAGAAGGATTGCTAACACCAAACCCAGATGACCATGGAGCCTCTTGATTGGGGATACCTAGCTATCCACCTGTCCATATGATTAATAATACTAACCTTAAAGTTTGCAAGGCACGTGATCAATATTATCTTATTTTATTCTAACTCAGAGACAGGTGTTTCCTTATCTGCATCTTATGGATTCTGAATCGCAGAAGGGTTAAACGATGTATCCAGTTACATAGCTAGTCAGTGTCTGAGGTTGGATTCAAACTCAGGTCTTTCTAACCTCAGTGCTCTAACAACGGTGTCACCTAGCTGCCCTCAGTCTAGCTATTGATCTATCGATCTGTCATGTTAGGTTCTGTTTCCTATCTGTTATCTATCTGTGATAGATAACTTCACTTTGCATCTGCTGCTCTGCCTGGTTTCAACTCCACTCCAAGGGTAAGCTCATCACCTCTAACCTCATCAACCATGCTGCTAACTCAAGGTTTGATTGACCCCATCTCCCTCAGGTTCTTCTCTCTTCCTGGAAGGCTAGAGAGTGGAGCACCAAGTCTGTCCCAGGCAAAACTGGACTCTCAGCTAGCTCCGCTTTGTATCTGTTACTCTGCCTGGTGTCAATTCCACCAAATGAGATGCCCCTATGCTGTCTTGCTTGGTGTCCTGTCTTGTTTCCCACCTCCTTTTATGTATTGTCTCCCTCATTACATTGTAAGCTTCTTGAAAACAGAGATATCTTTCTTATTAATTGTATCACCAGTCCTTAGCTTAGTGCCTAGCATAGAGTAGGCACTTTGGTGCTAGATACTCTTAAAAGAGATATGGCACCCAGAACAATGATAGTCATGCGGCACACTGTGTAGTCATGACATCTTGAATGGAACGTCATTTCCAGGTGTCACATATTAGTAAAGACATTATCAAGATGGACATTTATTGTTATCAATATAATTATTATAGATGGTGCCAGAATTATTAGATAAGAATCTTATCATGTCAGAGTTCTTTAAATACAGCAGTGGAAACTTTGTGGTGAGGAGGTCATGACTTGCCTAGTGTCAAAGGTAGGATTTGAATCCAAGCCCTCTGACTCAAGAACCAATGCTCTTTCTACTGTATCATTCTCCTTATTACACACACACACACACACACACACACACAATTTCTGGAGTTGAAAAGGTTAAGGAAATGAGAGGACAAAATAGAGTATTGAGAGAGGAAACATCAGTATGTATTGAAGTCCTTGAACCATGGCAAGAGATGGGTTAGTGAAAAAAAACCTTGAGCCAAATACTGAGGTCACCAAGAAAGTGAGCAAAGTGGTCCAGTAATGAACCAGTAATGAAGAGAGGGTAGTTGTGTGGACCTCAGAAAAATCAATTGATTTGTCAATAAACATTTACTAAATACCCACTATGTACCAGGTATTGTGTTAAGTGCTGGGGGAAATAAGAAGGTCATTATAAAATATAGGCAGAGGAATGATTTGGAAACAGCAATAAGGAGTAAAGTATATGATCACCCCTTCTCCTAGATTCCTGGATTGGGTAGAGGAGAAGGCATGGCTTCCAACAGAAAGAATTGTAAAGGATATGATATCCTTAAGGGATAGCAAGATTTTGGATAAAGCTGGGATTGGAAAGAATGTTGACCTCCATTTGGGGGAGCTCCTGACCGAGCTACTGATGCTCCAGACCGTGGCATCATTCTTCTCCAATGAATGTGTCCCCCTCCCTTTTCAGTTCCCTTTTTTGTGCTGTCTTTCCTCCTTAAAATGTAAGTTCTTTGAGGGCAGGGACTGTCTCTTTTTCCTCGCATTTATATCCCAAGTATTTGGCTCAGTTCCTGGCTCATTAAATCATGTTACCTATTTATCTACCTACTTACTGATAATGCTTGCCATCAAGGCAGAATTAGTGGTAATAGGTAGAAAGAAGCTGAAGAAAGGAAAAGTTAAGCTTAATATAAGTAATATTTTCCTAATATGTAGAGCTATCCAAAAGTGCAATGAAGTACAGCGGAAGGGAGATCATTTTCCATTCCTGGAGGTCTTTAAGTGAATGATGACCAGTTAGTCAATAAATATTTATTAAGTACGTACTATGTGCCAGGCACTGTGCTATGCCCCAGGGATACAAAAAGAGACAAAAGATAATCCTTTCCCTCAAGGAACTCACAATATGCAAATAAATATGTACGAACAAGCTATACATGGGATTAAATAGGAAGTAATTAACAGAGAGAAATCACTAGAATGAAGAGGAATTGAAAAAGGCTTCCTGTTTAAGTTGGGATTATAATAAGAAACTAAAGAATGCCAGGGAAGCCAGTAGGTAGAAATAAGGAGGAAGAACATTCCAAGAATAGGGGAACAAACAGAGAAAATGCTGGGAGTCCATAGATGGAGTGTCATGTCAATGGAACAGCCAGCCAGTGTCACTGGATTGAAGTAATGTGTAAGAATGGGAGGATAGGACTAGATCATGAGGGTTTTGAATGCCAAGCAAAAAATTTTGTATTTGATCCTGGAGACAATAGGGAGTCACTGGAGTTTATTGAGGAGGGTGATAACATGGTTGGAAACTGCGCTTTAGGAAAATCATTTTGATGGCTGAATGGAAAATAGATTGGAGTGAAGAGATACTTTAGGCAACCAGACCCACCAACAGCCTATTGCAATGTTCTAGATATGAGTGATGAGGGCCAACATCAGGCTGGTGGCATTGTCAAAGGTGTGAACAGGTGTGTTGGAAGGAGTTGAGGATCACACCTAGGTTGTGAGCCTGGGGAACTGGGAGGATGATGTTGCCTTCTACAAGAATAAGGAAAGTAGAACAAAGTTGGAATATTTATCTGGTATATTGTAGAGGAGCATTCTGTTTAGAGAAGTATTTGACTAGATGACCTTGCCTTCCAATTCTGAGGATTTTGTGATGCTGAGTTGGTGTCATGAGGCATCAGTTCTGATTTGGGAACAGTTTAGGGACTGAGGCTTTTGAAGACCAATACCAGGAAGACCTTGGAAACTTCAGGGTCAGGGAGACTTGCAGTAATTTGGAATTAGGAATACTAGCTGTGATTCTAAGGAATATGGGTGGAATCTAGAAGAAGCTGGAATGTGAGCTGTGGAGACCTGGTGATTTCTGCAGGTCATTGCTGCCTTTAGGATTCTTGCAAGCAGATTGTGTTCTCATTGTCTTTAATGTCCACTGAATTATGCTTGTTTTATGTTCAAATTGGTTCAAATTGAATGAAACCATTTTCTCCTCATTTGCTTTTTCACTGACTTGGCTTTCCTAAACTGCAGCTGGCTCCACTTGGCACTGTTTCTTCCTTTCTGAGTAGACATGAAAGGTCATCCAACAGAAGGAAAGGATGTGCAGATGCATTCTTCACTGGAAACTCATTATCTAATTACAGGCTGTCTGAAAATTCCACATTACACTGAAGAACCTAGGTAGATTCGATGATGCTTTCATAAGTGGATTTACTAAACTGATAAGACTTGAGGATTGGCATGGTCATCACTCTCCCTTGTCTCTGGACAATTCATCTCCTTAGAGGATGACCCTCATGGCTCCCATCTGGCTTATTCATATTCTTAATTTAGATTAGTTTTGTTTCTCTTATTTGGCTTTGCTATTTCCCCTAGGTATCTGTCCATGCCAATGTCTTTGGGACAGTTCAGTAAAACTGTAAATGATAGTGAGAGGACTCAGGCATTGTTACTTACTAACCTCCCCAGGCCTCAGTATCTTCAGCCATTAGACAAAATGACCTCTAAGGTTCCTTCCAGATCAAAATCCATGATGTCATTATTCCAAAGCCCCAATTCCTCCTGCTTATTTTTCTCCCATGTGTGGTCAGACCTCCTGGTAAATGATAAAAGCCAGTAAACTTGATTCCAACAGGGTTTTGGCCCAAACATTAGCAACCTTTCATTGTTTCATTCACTCTAGGCCCAGTCTTTGTTATGGTTTAAACTGGCCCATTTAAAACTTAGTTCTTGCCTCCCTCCATTCAATCTCTGATAGAACCTTATATTTGGACACTATCTTCTATAAACCTGGAAAGACCTCTATGAACTGATGTAGATAGAAGTGAACAGAACCAGAACGATTGATATTGTACTAACAACATTATAAAAATAAACAACTTTGAAAGACTTAAGAACGCTGATCTATACAATGACCAATTACTACCCCAGAGGACTGATGATTAAGCATGTTGCTCAACTCCTGAAAGGCAATGGATTCAGGGTACAGAATGAGACACATATTTCTTGGCCATGACCCAATGCAGGAATTTGTCTTGCCTAATTATGCATATGTTACATAAGGGTTGGTTTGGGTTTTTTTTGTTCTTGCCCCCACTTGGGAGGGGGTAAGGTGTAGGAAGCAGAGGTGGAAGAGAAAGGGGACGTAGTGATAAGGTTACCAAAAGAAAATGTCATTGAAGTCTTTTTTTAAAATGCACAGAACAGAAGGAAGGCCAGAAGGAAACACAGATAAGCAGAAGAGCTTTGGAAGTTACAGGCTGAATTTATTATATACTTGAAAGGAAAAGCAAGCCATACATAATAAATAAAGATTCAGTTTCACGTACAATTCTCTATTTCTCTTCTACTTTGTTTATTTAAAAAAATTTCATTTGGTGTTTAAGTTTAGAATAATCTTTTGAAAATTTAAACCTTCACTAGATCATAATATCTTGGAGAGTTATGTCATAAGTGTATATATGTACACATATATAAAACATATGACATGTGTGTATATATTTATACAACTTCCCTTCCTCAGCTAAACTCTGAAAATAGTCATCTGTAGTCTGACCTATCCAAGTCCTCCCTCCCCCTCCCAACTTTCCTGTAATTGTCAAGGGCACCACCATCTTCCCAGTTCCCCAGGCTCACAATTTGGTATCCTCCTTAACTCCTCCACATTCTCTCTCACACTCCACGTCCAATCTGCTGCCAATGCCCATTGATTTCATGTTTGTGACCTTTCTCCAATACACCTTCTTCTTTCTTCTGACATGCCACCACCATGCTGCTGGCCCTCATCTCCTTAAGCCTGGACTTTTTGCAAAAGTTTGCTGGTTGGTCTGACCGCCACAAGTCTCTCTCCACTCCTGTCCATCCTCCATTCAGATGTCAAAATTATTTTCCTAAAGCACAGATATGACCATGTCACCCACCTTCTTAAAAAAACTCCAGTGATCCCCTATCATAACAAAGATCAAATACAAAGTCCTCTGTTTGGAATTTGAAGTCCTTCATAAACTAGCTTTCTTACCTTTCCAGTTTTCTTACACCCCTCTCCACCTACTCTGCAATCCAGTGACACCAGCCTCCATGAGGCTGATACTTCATCTCTCAGCTCCAGGTATTTCATTTGGTTGTCCCCCATGCCTGGAATGCTCTCCCTCCTCATTTCTGTTTCCCAGACTGCCTCGTTTCTTCCATGTCTCTGCTAAAATACCACCTTCTTCAGGAAGCCTTTCCCAATCTGTCTTATTTCTCAATCTGCCTCTTTATCTTGTATATAGCTTGTTTGCACACATTTATTCAACTATTTTCTTCCCTGCTATACTATGAGTCCCTAAAGAGCAGAAACTGTCTTGTCATTCTCTGTATCCCCAGCACTTAGCACGATGCCTGGCACCTAATAGACATTTAATAAATGTTCCCATCTTTTCTCCTCACTCTCTTTTAAACCCTCACCAGTACCATGCAACTGAAATTGTTTCCAATAGTCTCTTAATTGCCAAAATCTCACAGTCCTTTTTCAATTCTCATCTTTGTCGATCTCTCTGCAGCCTTTGAGACTTGATTACCTTGCCCTAGACACTTTTTTCCACTCTGGGTTTTTAATGTCATAGCTCTCATCAGGTTCTCCTCCTCCTAACTGATTTCTGTTTCTTAATCCCCTTCACTAGAGCTTTAGCCATATCATACCTTCTAACGACCCATGTCCCCCAGTCGTCTGTCCTGGGTCCTTCCTTCTCTATATGCTATCCTGTTAGGTGATCTTATTGACTCCTTGGGGTTCAATTATCACCTCTATGCAGAGAACAGTATCACATAGAAGGTCACTCTTGAGTTGTGCCTTAAGTAAGCTCAGGATTCGATGATGTGGAATGAGAAAGAGGGTTTACGTTCCATGAAGAGAGTATGAAACTGGACCCACTTTCCTAGATCTGTCTTTCTATACCAGCCAAGCAAAAGTACTAGAAATGAAATACTGAGAGATTTAGGCCATGCCTAAATGGTTCCAAAACATCTGCTCAAAATGGAAATGCAATCAGTTTAATGACTAGTTTGACTGTTTTTCCCCTATTGGATTTAATGAACTTTGAATTCTCTTCAACAAATATTGATTGAGTTGATTACATTTTTTCACCATAATGCAGACAGCCTCAATCCCAACACTGAGTCAATTCCTATCAAAATAAGTAACAGAATTAGTAATTATGACTGTTCAGCTTATATACAGGTAAATATGGTGGGCTGTGTTGAACTATGTTAAAGTCAGAGGATTGTATTTGATTTGAATTTCTTTCTTTATAGTAATTTGATTTCATGGTTGTCCAATTAGCCAGATATTTGAACTTAACTAGAAGGTATGTATTTTTAAGTGTTCTTCTTAATCGGAAATATTCCCATGTGCCTTATGGGGTGTGGGGAAAGTTTTGTGATTCGCATAGCATGTGATTCATGTTATGAATAGAAGAAAAAAAACAAGTTTAATGCTTCAAATATTTACAATTTTGCATAAAGAAGTAGATTAAATGGTCACAATTTTCTTTTGAGATAGTAACGATGTTTTTATCAAGACCCAAGCCCTCAATAATGGTTACTTATTTATAGAGTCTGGACAAATCTAGAGATGTAATGATGCATTCAGGTGAATCCATTTGCATAACTCCTCTGAGTCTATTTTTCCTAAAACAAGGTCTTTTATGATAATAAAGTAGAATCCCAGAGTATCAGAGTTTGAAGGGACCTCATGGAACACGAAGTTCTTAAACACGAATCCATTGCACACCAAATCCAACATTTATTTGAAGATTCCTAATGAAACGAAACCCCTTGAATTTTGAAAGACCTCATCTTACCTTGGGCTGGCTCAAATTATTAGGGAATTGGACTTTTTTTCTGATAGCAAACCTAATTCTTCTTCTTCCCTGAACCTTCTGCCCACGATTACTCGATCTGCCTTCTGGGGCCAAGTAGAACAAGACTTAAAGACAGCCATCATATCTGCTCTGGAATTTCTCTACTCTGTGGTAAATGCTATACTTGTGGGGTCGGGGTCTTGATGAATCAATCAACTAAATAATTCCATTTACTCAAGGTAACTGTTGTACCTTAAGCACAGATGACAAATATAGATGAGAAATCATCTCCATTGAGAAAAAATCATTCAAAAGCATGTGAAAAGCCTTTGATGAATATAGATAGTTCTGATGAGCCACTGGATGAACTGGAAGTGACATTGCAAAAAGCAAGGGCATTTGGATTGGGTAAGGAAACTTTATCATTCCCTAGGAATCAGCTATAAAATATTAATCCAATTAGAACCCAAGAGATTTCAAGTCCAGCAAACTTATGGCAACGGAGAGGAAAGAAAACTGTTTTTGAGAATAAATCCTTGGAGAAGGGTAGAGTATCAGGGCTTTAGCTTCCCTCCCCTCCCCCTGCCCCTGCTACAATTGTTCAGGGGAGGATTTTGTGGATTTTAGAAGTCCAGGGGACTTCCTACCTTCCCAACAGCATCTTAGCAGTATAATAGGAAAACCTCTTTCTCTCTCTCTCTCTCTCTCTCTCTCTCTCTCTCTCTCTCTCTCTCTCTCTCTCTCTCTCTCTCCCTCTCTCCCTCTCTCTCTCCCTTTCTCCCCCTCTCTTTCTCCCTCCCTCCTTCCCTCTCTCTCTTCCTCCCTCCCTCCCCTACACACACACATACACACAATCTACTACATCTCTACCCTACATCTCTATATATACATATATTGAAAGAGAAATATCCATACACAGAAATATGTTTTCTGCCATTAGAATATAAACTCCTTGAGGGCAATGTTTATTTTTTGCCCTTTGCATCATCATTGCTTATCACAGTGCCTGGCACATAGTAAGTTCTTAATATATGTTTGCTGATTGGTTGATTGATATGGCACCCCCTCTTCTCCACTCTCTCTATTTTTATCAACATCCTTCATACATATTTGTTACAAGGGGTTTGTTTTGATTTTAAATTGGGGAGGGGGAGGAAGAGAAAAAATAAATGCTTGTCAATTGAAATATAAAATTTTTAAAAGCAAGTGAATCACTTTGCCATTCTGGGACCCAGTTTCTTCATCTGTTAAATCCCTTACAGTTCTGAAGCTACGTAGCACAATGGAAAGTAGGCTGGGTTTGGAATCAGAGCAGCTGGGTTCAAATCCTACCTCCATTACTTACTAACTCTCTGAATTTAGACAAAACCTTGTCTTTCTGGGCTCCAATTTCCTCACCAGTCATGTTATGGGATTGGACTAGATTGTCCCTAAGGTCCCTTTCAGTTTTAAATTTGTCATGTCTAAAATGATAATCTATCATCTACAAAATGTGGTACCCATACTAAATGATTACTCAATTTAAATTGAATTTATAAAGGCAATTTTAAAAATGAAAGGAGACAGAAATAAAGCACCTCCTGGGAGGTCATCCAAATGCACTCTGCTAGATTCTCTTCCCAGTCTTTGATCCAAAGTGGAACCCAGGCCATGCAGCCAGGCTCTACTGCCTTGAGAGCCTGGATGACAGGAAATGACCATCACTTCAAGGGCTCATGCAGAGAAATCAGTCTGAGCCCATATACCACCCAGGATGCACCACCACAAAGCAAACTGACCTCAACCTATTGCAATCAGTTCTGTCTCCTGGGAACTCATTCTTCCAGATAATGATTGATTCAGGTCTTACTTGGAAGCTGTGCTGCTTGTTTGCTTTGCTGCTCAGTGGATCCCAGGGTTGGAAAAGCAGACGATTGCTGTGGTCCTAACATCACTCCCTGTTGTTATGGCAACCCATTTTCTAAACAGTCCTGCTGTTTTCTTCCAGGCCTTTTGGTTTCTCATCCTCTGAAGTCCATGAACACATTGGACAAGGGCATGGTGATTTCCCAAATTTCCACGAGGAACACTGCCAAGACTTTCAATTGGTCAATTGTCCACTGTCTTCTGATTCCCCCCATAAGCTTTCAGCCTTCCTGTCTGCCAGTGACCCCCTGCTGTGAACCTTTTTCCCCCTGTTGTCACTAATGAGAAATTTGTGCCACAGAATGTTCATGAGCACATTATTCTCTGGTGGGCCTTGGACTCCCACAAAGTTGAAGGAGAAAACAAAGATGGGTCTACAAAACATTTGATATTTGCAGAACAGATAGCTTTCTCCAAGTCTTCTCTTTCCTCATTACATTTTTCTGTGACCCATAAATAATTCTGAGGTCTCATTCTAAAATTTTTACATTGGAAACATTACACACTTCTGAGTAAAAATTAAGGGGCTAAGGGCCATTAAAATCATTTATTTTATAATTACTTAGAATATCTATTATATATGTATGTATATATGTATATATATAAACACATCCATATCATACTTTCTTGAAGTTGTGGGGGTTTGGGGAGGGAAGGGAAGGAGAAACTGGTAATTTCTGTAGTCAAGCCAAAGATAATGTGTTACTAAGTTTTCCCCAAAAATGGAGTTTGACTTCCTCAGTAAGGAAACCAAGGTCGCAAGGGAACATTTCCACAGACCCCAGTTAAAAGTTCTCTCTTTTCCAGTCACATATTTCTGTGACCCATAATTAAAGGTCTCAGCCTAAAATGCCTACCCTGGGCTCTTTCCACAATTTTGCTAGTGACCTTCTGTCGTCTAGGAGTAGATAAACTATGGCACGATTCTACTCGGTGGCCCATAAAGCAATCTACCTTGGACCAAGCTGGAAAAGGAAAGCAGTAGGGACAATGAAAAGATCACTGGAATCTAGAAGGTCTGGATGCAAATATCTTTGGTGCCTCCTGCAAGCCTCTTCCCTTCTCAGGGTCTCAGTTTCTTGTATAAGAGAAAGTTGATGAAATAACAAACATTCTGGAATAATTATTTTCAAGGGGGACACTGAAACCCAGAGAAAAGTGACGCCCAACAGGACACATCTAGCAAGTGCCAGGATTCAGATCAAGGAGTCCTGACTCCAAAGCACATTTTGCATCTGAACAGTAAGCCTTGCCATGGACTGGGCAATGCCATTCATGACATCACACAGCCCCCTGCTGGCTCACTCCAGATACTTCATGAAGCAACACCAATGCACCCTTGAAGAATTACATGACCCCAAACCATCAGTCAATGGATCAGATGGTTTCATCAAGGATGTTGCTCAATGGTGGGATTCAATTCAAACAATGCAGCTAATACTTCCCTAGCCCCTATAATACTATACAAAGGCTGCCTGGCCAATGACCTCAGATTTCCAGATGGAGAGAGGGACTGCATCCATTATTTCATGACACAGCCAGCCAGTCAACAAGCATTTATTAAGTGCTTACTGTATACAAGGCATTGTGCTAGTAAGCATTGGAGATGCAAAGAAAGATTAAAAACCTACTACCTGCCCTCAAGGAACTGAAATAACTAAGTATATATAAGATATTGTGTAAATGGACACTACATGAATGGCCTTATAGATATAGTGCTGGACTTGAAGACAGGAAAACTTGGGAAGACTAGGGAAGACCTTAGGCAAGTCATTTAACCTCTTTCAGTCTCAGTTCTCTCATCTGTAAAATAATATAATAACAGCACCTATTTCACAGGGTCATTGGGAGCATCAAATGACATATTTATAAAACACTTGCAAATGTTCAAGTACTACATAGATATTGATTATTGTTACTATCAGAATTAATAGTATTATTAGAATTAGAATCTATTAGATGTAGAAGAGAACTTAGAGAGTTCACCATATGCCATCTCCTTACTTTACAAATGGGGAAACTGAATCCTAAAGAAATACTGACTTGTCCAGCATCATACTGGCATTAAGCATCAGAGGTGCTTATTATATAATTCAGTAATTCAGAAAGATAATTCTAAAGTAGGCACTCTAATTTGGAATCCAGCATTTTTCTCTTGTATATCCCTGTCTTCCCAAATCAGAGATTGCCTATCCAGTAAAGATGATGGTCGCCAACTCTAGGTATTCCCCATCTACACACTCATCAACCTCAAGTTGACCCAAGTTAAGTCCAAACCAAGTTAGGAAGGGTTCAGATATTATATAGATATTGCTGCAGCTTAGCTCCATGACTTCAAAGCCCTGCCAGTAAGGAAGAATCAAGAACCCTGACCCTGGGCCTCAGGAGCTGTCCCTTTTTCCCTGTGGTGCTCAGAGTCTGGCAGTGGGGGCTTTAGGAACCACATCGTCACTAGACAGAGGGAGAGTGACGAGTTCTGTCCTTGGCAGATACTAGTCACCCTGACCTACTACCAGAGCCCAGGCCAGAATTCCTGGGCCAGTTACCAGGTCTTGGCAAATGTGTTCTGCCTATAGGAAACTGAAATCTTCCCTCCACATTAACATTTCAGTTGTGTGGTACACTTAATGCTAGTGGTTCTAATCCTAGCAGGTACCTTGATAAGGCTTTCA
Source organism: Potorous gilbertii (assembly GCA_028658325.1). Lineage (NCBI taxonomy): Eukaryota > Metazoa > Chordata > Mammalia > Diprotodontia > Potoroidae > Potorous > Potorous gilbertii. The sequence continues at coordinate 13,202 of JAQQSK010006412.1, forward strand.
GAAGTCCCTGGAGAATAACCTATAATAGACCAGTTGAGCCAATGCTCAAATTGTCCTACCAGACTTCTTTACTATTTGTAAAAATGTAATAAAACAAATGGATAATCCGGAATTGGCAAGTATCATGTCCTGATTGGGATTGCCATTCAGAACAGCTACACTTTGGCCCTAACTCTTGACCTACTGGAACAGCTAGACAAGGTACAGCATGAATAATTACGACACCAATAATAGTTAGAAGCATACATACAGCACCTTAAGTTCTGAAAAGCATCTTACGTATATATCTCATTTTACTCCTTTTCACTAAATGAAAAGGGAGGGGCACCTAAAACATTTTTTCATATATAAATTACTTTTTGTTGTTGTTTAGTCATGTCTGACTCTTCATGACCCCATCTGGCATTTTCTTGGCAAAACTACTGGAAGGATTTGCAATTTCCTTCACCAGCTCATTTTTACAGATGATGAAATTGAGGCAAATAGGGTTAAGTGCTTGCCCAGGGTCCTACAGCTAGTAAATTTCTGAAGCTGGATTTGAATCCAAGAAAATGAATCTTCCTTATTCCAAATTCATAAAGTTACCCAAATACCTGCAGGGTGACAAAAATAGGTGACAACATATAGTTATCTACAAAGCCCCTCTAGTCCAATTCAGATCTTCAAACCCTTGGAGAAATGCTCATGGTCTCTTCTCCAGCGTTCAATGAGAGCAAGCGCTATATTATTTCTTCCCATACTTCACTGGCCCCTGCTCTGAAACATTCACGAGAATCTACATCTACTTCAACTACTCCATCTTTGGTGCCAGCAGGTGTTCAGGAGAAGCTTGTGGCTAGGGATAGATTGACTTCCCAACAGAGTCACAGTCTTCTTAATACTAGGCTACTTGTTCAACTAGGAGACCTATAAATTAGACAATATCACAATGGAGACATTGCAGAAACTCTCCACACCAAAACTGGCCCAACCTTCCACAAGAGATTTCTGTCAGTCTTGTCTCCAAGCAACAGGGAGGCCCATCTGGGAAGGGAGTTATGTCAGCACCCCCATGGCAGAGCTGGTAAAGCTCCCCACAGAGTGGTGCTGAGAGACACAGGCAGTGGAGGGGCAAAGCACTGAGTGAGATGAGCCCTGGCTAAGCCCTCACCATCCTAAGAGCTTCCCTCTGGGTACTTGACTTAGCCTGGTTTGTGAACCTTGATTCCAGATTGTCCCCTTTGAGTCTTGCCATCAATGTCC
>JAQQSK010006413.1:0-14443 GCA_028658325.1 Potorous gilbertii
TATATATATATGATATAATAGTGATAATAGGACAGAAAGGGGAAATGACAAATGTTGGAGGCAATCTGGGAAAAATGACACTTCAGTGTTTTGTTGTTGGAGTTGTGAATTGATTAATTCATTGTGAATTGATTGTCATTCTATTGAGTGTATATATCCCTATGTCCAAAGGCCTATGAAACCATGCATACTTTTTTACATAGCAATACCACTGCTATGGTAACTCAAAAGAGTTAAAAAACAAAAAGGAAAGACACATATATGTACAAAAATATTTATATAACTCTTTTCTGAGAGTAAATAATTAGACATTGAGAAGATACATATCCGCTGAGGAATGACTGAGTAAGTTGGGTATGGAATTATGATGGAATATTATTGTACTTTAAGAAATGATAAGTGGATGCTCAGAAAAACCTAGAAAGACTTACATGAGATGCAAAGTAAATATACTAAGTAATACAAAGCAATACTGTAAGATGATCAGCTGTGAATGATAATGCAACTATCCATGACAACCCTGAAGGACTTAGCATGAAAAATGCTATCCATCCCCAAACTGATGTTGTCCGAATAATATTGAAGCAATTTTTTTCACTTTCTTCATTTTTCTTGAGTTTTTTTTTTTGGTCAGTGTTTTCTTTCACAACATAATTATTATGGATGTGTTTCACATGACTACACATATATAACCTATAAAGAATTGCTTACCTTCTCAATGAGGGAGAAAGGGAAAGAATTTGGAAGTCAAAGTTTAAAAAAAACAAATGTTAAACATTATTTTATATGTAATGGAGAAAAATTAAATACTAAATAAATTTTAAAAAAAGAATAAAGATGAAAGTGTAGACTCAGGCTTATTCTATGATACAGGGCCCAAGAGGAAATTTATTTGCCTGTAGTTATTTAAAGAAAGGAACACAAAACAACTAAGTAATGCTTTCTTAAAAGTAAATAACTGGACATCAATGAGGTTTGAAGATAAGGTAGACTTGAGACCTTTCTGATTAATGGAAGTATAAGGAGGTTCAGGTGAAAGAGTCCTCAGACCAAAGTCATGCATCCTGGGCTACAGTTATAATTTTGTTGCTTTGTATTTATTGACCATGTATGTGCCACTGTTTTTCAGCTTCCTTATCTCTAAAATAAGGAAGTTAATATTTTCCCTGTCCTTCAGAAGTGTTATGAGAACAAAATGAAACTAAAATATTCATCATAGCTGTGGACCAAAAAATACTGGGTGTCCCTAAAGTCTTACTGCATGTTTAAGCTTTAATAGTTTAAACTTTAAGTGTCAAAAAACTGCTCTAAGATTTTAGGGACACCTCGCTTATATAATAATATATTTGTCTTTTAAATATAATTCAGATAAGACATCATATGTTAAATTCAGTATGAATATCTTTGACAACTACAAAATGCGAGGATTTTCCCATATTGATTAAATCACAGGTCCAAAACCTTTCTCACTATCACTGCATAATATTATTCTCTTAGATAAAGCCAGGTAGAGTTTCATTTGTTAGGATCACTGATGAGGAAAAACCATCAATGCATCTTATAGTTGTAAAGGAACCTGGAGCACTGAAGATTAGCCATACTAACTTTCAGGAAGAATTTATTTTTTATATTGACCTGATTCTCTGGCTAGCAGTTTAAAAACTATGTAAACTCATGTAATTTAGGATTGAAGAAACTGACTTCTCTGACAGAAGATACAGAGAGAGTGTTTGCTCTTCTCTTTGGATTTGGAGCAAGAACCATTGATCCTATTGACTGGAAAGGGGAAAAATGGAACCATGTTGTAAAGTATAGTTTGTATTAACAGAAATCAATCCAGTTCTCTATTTGTTCTTCAGGATACAATGGAAAGTCCTCCAAATATGAGAAGAGAGAAAACATTTCATCTGCTCTTATAGTAAAGAGAGTCAATGTGGGAAGTTATTTTTCAATTTAATTCAACATTTATCAGTCTACTACTATATATAAAAGGCACTGTATCAAACATAGGAATACAAAGTCATGGGAAATATGGCATAACAGGATGAAATGATAAGAGAATACATTCCATTAATGTGGAATGACTTGTCCAAGATATGAAGTCAGGAGAATAGAATATCATGTATGGAGAATAACCAGGACAACTCTGTTTTAGGTTGCCTATATTAGAGAATGAATGAAAGGAAGTTAAAATGAAATAAGACTAGAAAGAAGGCTGGTATACAGATCAAGAGGAGTTTCATAATATTTTCTTCTTTTAAATTTAATTTTAAATTCAGTTTCAAATTTCCCCTCTCCACTCGCCTACCCATTTAGAAGGCAAGGAAAAATTACAAATATGTGAACATGAAAAACAAATCTCTGATTAGCCATGTTCCAAGAAAAAAAAAGAAACAAAGGATGCTTCAGTCTCTACTGTGAGCCTCACTAGCTCTTTTTCTAGAGATAGATAGCATATTCCATCATGAGTTCTTTGGAACTGTGATTGGTCATTTTGTTGATGAGTCTAATAAGTCTTTCAGAGTTGATTATAGTATTGCTATTACTGTATACATTATTCTCTTGATTCTTCTCACTTCACTTTGCATCAGTTTATACAAGTCTTCCCAGGTTTTTCTGAAACAAAATAGGGAACTTCAAATGCCACTCTGAGCATTTACGTATTTTATTGTAGAGGCCACTAAATGTTTTTAATAGAAAGTGAAATATTTGGTCACTTCTGCATCTTCCACACTCCCGAATCCTAGAATCTAAACTTAAAAGGGACCTTCAAGATCACCTAGTCCAGTACTCTCATGTTTCAGAGGAGTAAACTGAAAATTAATTAGGGACAGGGTCTCTAGACTAGACAAGTTTCACCCAATTCAGAGTTTTGGTTCAAAATGTCATCATTGCAAAATGCACACACAACATTCCAACTTCATAGATAAGAAATACTTCCTTTTATTGCTTTTTGGAGGACTGAGGAGAATTCTATATTCTGGTAAAACTTAGATATAGTTTTTGCATTTCTTGTTGCTGCTATTGTTGGTTTGGACCTAGGATTTAATCATTGCAGGGCACTTCTGGTGAGGGAAAGTCCTCTACCAATACAGATTAGCACCTAACTGTTCTATAATTTATAGTCTTAGAAAGTTGTTTGGGGACACTGAGAGGTTAAGTGAATTAGCCAAGACCACATACATAGCCAGTATACATCCAGAGGTGAGACTTTATTATTTTCATTATTAGCAATATTTACAACAATGCATCTTAGAATCACGAAGCACTTTTACATACATTAGCACAAAAACTCTATGTAGTTCCATACCTGTGAGGTAGATAGTATAACTATGTCTGTCCTGGTTTTATAAATGAAGAAATTTCAGCTCATAAAAAAGTGAAGTGACTTATATAAGTTAATACACAGCCTTTAGGAGGACCAAGATTCAATCTCAAATTTTCTGATTCCATTCTTTCTACCATGTCACAATGTCTCCCTCTTCTGTTTGAGTTTATGTCACCTGATATACAGGTTAAAGAACTGGACATGTAAAGGCCTAAGACATAAAATAAAACTTTTCTAATTTTTATTGTGTTAAGGGAAATTGTTGATTCTTTATTTCCTTTGATTAATTTTTATTATTTGGGGATGTTAGGGCCATTTTCCCTAGTTAGGAGGTTATTGAGCTAAAATCTAGCTGCTAGATGAAATGTAAAATTTTACTTAACATTCCTCCAGTAAGAAGCCAAAGGAAGAATCTCACCTTGTCTCCAACTCCTTGGCAACATGTAAATCCTTCTCCTTTAATCAACCTTTTGTGGACCCTCTAAATGGAGTTTAATCTGTAACAGATTTATTTTATCTGATACTTTAAGTCTGTTTAACTTGATCTGTTTCCTTAGGGGAAATATGACTCTGATTTTTCAACTTTTATAAGACTGAAGGAAGCATAGCATTATGCATCTGTCTTTCTTTAAATTTTTAAGGCCTAAGAGGAATGTCTAAGATTGAAATATGTAAAAAAATTATGTCACTGACGAAATTTTGAATATGAAGCCTTGTTAGAATCCTAATCTTCGTTCAGATTTTGTTTCTTGTGCTTAAGCATAATAAAGCCTATGGGGTTTTTACCTCATATAATCTACATTGTGGTGGATTAATTCTGGGAGCAGTTATCTGCTACATGAACTGAAAAAGAAAATATTTTTCACATAACAAATTCTTGTCTTGCTTTTCTATTAATCAGATCTTATAAACAATTTATTCTCGATTTCTGTTAATCGTATTAACCAAATTCAAAAACGTATCTGCCACATGAACTCAAAAAGGAGATATTCCTCCAGTAACAAAAACTTGTCTTGCCATTCTGTTAATCCTATATTCTTGCACAGATGTTTATACAGATCAGTGTACAGTTTGCAGAAGTGATGTGTATCTAAGTGCAGTGCTATTGCATTCTTTTAAAGAACTTTCACATATGGTATCTTACTTTGTCCAAGCAAGATCCTTCTGAAGTAGACAAGGCAAGTGCTCTTATACTCATTTCATGGATAAAACTGTCAATATTAAACATTGTGTTAAGTGTCTATGGTCACACAGTGAATTAGAACAAGGGTTAGAATCCAGCTACCCAACATCCAAGTCTGATGCATTTCCTCTCAAACCTAGAAAGGAAACACAAAACTTTACAAGCCAAATTCTTCTCAAAGAGGTTTATATTTAATCTTAAAATTCTTAAGGGGCATATTTAAGCTTACTGAATAAGGACATGGCATGGTCAGACCTAAACTGTAGGAAAATTATAACTGTGTAATGAAAGAAACCTACAATACCTTACACCTGCAATAGAAAATGTCCACAAGGATACAGACCACTGAAGTTCAGAGTTGGAAGGGATCTTAGTGGTCATCTTGTCTCATCCATATCTGAAATAGAATTCCTTCAGTATATGCACCCCTATGACCTTTGTGCTCATTTTACACTCAGAAACCAGTTGCACTTTCTTTCAGAATTATGCATATGCATAAGATTCTGTATGCAATTGGAAGGCAAGGGTTAAACAGAGGATGTAGTTTTGGTTGTAGGGCTGCAAGGTGTAGTGGCAAGTACAGCACTTCTAGGAAGGAAACCTGGAATTTAGTCTTCAGTTAACTACCTACTAATGTTGAGCGAGTCACTTCCCTGTTCTTAGTCTCAGTTTCTTCATAAAATAATTAAGTTTACATATTTTCTATAAGATCCCATTCTCTAAACCTACATCTTTGCTATGACCCTCATACTGGAGTTTACTAGGCCCTTAACAAAGTCCTATATGGCAAGAAACTAGAGCCTATAGAAATGATGCTCAAACTCATATAAGTATTAAGTGGCGGAACTGAGGTTCAAACCTAGGCTCTCTAGCTCCAAATACGTATAGTGTCACCCTGCTTACTCTTACCCTCTTCCCAGCAATGCATGACATTTTTATGGCTAAAGCAGAAACTGCCTTCATGTAATGCAACCCACGTGGCTCTTAAATCTTTCCTGTTGGGAACATATTTTTCAATATTTTCCTTATAGCTGCCACCGCATCTTTGCTCCTTATACTAATAAATAATGGGGTCCATCATGGGATTGAGAATTGAATCAGACAAAAAGAGGGCCTGGCTCAATTTAGGAGTCTGGGGAGAGCCAGGCTTGATATAGGTTAATATGTCTGGACCAAAATAGAGTTACCACCCTAAGGTGGGAAGAGCAGGTGGCTAGGGCTTTGTTCTTCCTTTCAGGGGAGTTCATATAGAGAATGCTGAGAAAGATGAAAGCACAGGAATGAATGCACAGGAAAGCAAAATGAGACTCATAGGAATAAGTACTACCAGAAAGCTTGAGACTGCCACTGACTTCTGTCCCATAATCATCTGCATACAGACAGTGTGACTCATGATGACTGAGCAATGTAGGGGGTTATAGATGGCCACATAGCTCTCCTAAAGGTCAGGAGGACATAATAGTCAGTAGAAGACATGCAGAAATTCCCAGAGTTAAAGTGACCATATTGAGGACAACGGTGGAGATCAAAGTCAAAGCAAAGAGGGAAAGCTGACTGAGAAAGAAGTACATGGGAATGTGGGGTTGGGAATCACCCCAAATGAGGAGGATCAGCAAAGTGTTTCAACTGACAGCAAATATATAGATTAGGAACAGAAGAAAATCCCAGGAGGATGAAATGTGTTATCTGATTCACTCTGCCCATGACTCAGCTTCATCACTTTTAGATAAAAGACTATAGAACAAAACCAGAAGGACCATGAAATCTTATTGAACGTTATTAAACTGTTCATCTAGTTTTCTGAGCTCCCAGGCCCTCACCAATTTATAAACACATTAACCTCTCTCCTATGTGCATTACTTCCTTCATTGTTTCATGCTCCTTCCCTCTCAGGACTGTGTGGTTGCTCTCATGCTTTTTAGCATAATGTTTTCAACCATGTTGTCAAATTATTTCAATGAAGATGAACATAGTATCAAGGTCAACTACCATACTGATGGTAAGTTCTTCAATTTGAAAAGGCTACAAGTCAAAACTAAAGTGGAGGGAGTATTAGTGGATGATTTTCTGTTTGCAGATGATTGTGCACTCAATGCAGCCTCTGAAGCTGAGATAAAACAAAATGTAGGATCAATTTTATGCTGCCTGTGCTAATTTTGGCCTAATAATTAACACCAAGAAAGTACAGGTGCTCCATTAACCAATACCACATCATTAATAAGTGGAACTGTCAGTTACAACAAATGGAGAAGTTTTGAATGTTGTGAATAAGTTCACTTACCTTGGTAGTATACTTTCCAGGGATGTACACATTGACAATGAGGTTGACACATGCATTGCTAGAGCTAGCTCAGTGTTTTAAGAGGTTCTGAAGAAAAGTTTGGGAGAGAAGAGGTATTAGACTGACGACCAAACTGAAGGTCTACAGAGCTGTTGTGCTGACCTCATTGTTTTATGCCCATGAAACATGGCCAATCTACCAGCGCCATGCCAAGAAACTGAATCTCTTTCAATTGAACTGTCTTAGGAAAATTTTGAGAAACACCTGGTAGGATAAGTCCTTGCTTGAGCTGAACTTCCAGGCATTCAAATTATGCGTTAGTGAGCGCAACTCTGATGGACTGGCCATGTTGTTCCAATGCAAAATGTACACTTTCCAAAAAGACTATTTTATGGAGAACTCACATGGGGCAGGTGATCACATGGTGGTCAGAAGAAGTGCTACAAGGACACTCTCAAGGTCCTTCTCGAGAACTTTGTATTTGACTGTGTGACATGGGAGACACTGGCACAGGACCACTCAGCATGGCATGCCCACATCAAAATGTGTTGTGCTCTATGAGCAAAGGAGAATTGAGACAGCACAAAGGAAATGTAGGATGCACAAAATTGGAGTAACCACTCCACATCTTCACATGAATTGTCTGTGCCCAATCTGTGGTAGAGCATTCCAAGATCGTATTGATCTGATCAGCCACAGTCAGGCATACTGAAACTTCAGTTTGTCATGGTGATATCATTTTGGTCCTCTTCGAGAACAAAAGACAACAACCAACCAACCAACACCTGGGGCAACTCAGATAGACTTCACCTAGTGTTGGCCTTGGCACACATCAGCCAGCTCAGCACCAGGTAAGCTGCAGCATTATATAGCTTCTACTTGAAAGAACTGGAAGCCACAGCACACAAAGGCAGTAACTAGGACCCTAGTTGCCAGAACAAGAAATGTGGTACAGAGTCTCCTGTGCCCCATAAGGAGAGATCTACCTTAAAAGCCAGGAACAAGGCAATCACCATGAGCAAGAAGCAAATTAGAAAAGCAAAGACCACAGAACCTTTTTTGTGGAGACAGGGAAGATCAAAATGCTAATTCAGAAGAGGACAGCATTGACAATATACCCACATCTGAAACCTCCAAAGAAATATGAACTGATCTCAAGCCCAAAGAGCCTTTTGGAAGAGCTAAAGAAGGATTTTAAAAACCAAAATATGGAGGTAGAAGAAAAATTTATCAATGATTTTTAAAATACAGTCAGCTCCTTAAGAAATAAAAATAGCCAAGTAAAAAACACACAATCTAACTGGAGAAAATAACTCCTTAAAAGGAAAAATAGGACAAATGGAAAAGGAGGTACAAAGCCTAACTGAAGAAAACAATTTGGTAAAAATTAGAATTGGGCAAGAAGAAACTAATGACTCTATGAGACATTAAAAATCAGTAAAACAAAATCTAAAGAATGAAACAAATAGAAGAAAATATAAAATAGCTCATTGAAAAAGTGACCTGGAAAAAAGATCTAAGAGAGAAAATTTAAGAATTATTGGTCTGTCAGAAAGCCACAATGAAAAAAAGATCCTTGGCAGTATCTTCCAAGAAATCATCAAGGAAAATTGCCCTGAGATCCTAGAGCCAGAGGGCAAAATAGTCATCAAAAGAATCCACCAATCATCTCCTGAAAAATATCCCAAATTGAAATACCAAGGAATATTGTAGCCAAATTCCAGAATTAGCAGGTCAAGGAGAAAGTACTGCAAGCCACCAGAAAGAAATAATTCAAGGAGCTACAGTCAGTACCACACAGCACCTTGCAACTTCTACATTCAAAGATTGGCATGATTGGAATATGATATTCCCAAAGGCAAAGGAGCTTGGACTACAAGCAAGGATCAATTACACAGAAAAAAATGAACATAATCTTGTAGGCAAGGAGATAGACATTCAATGAAATAAGGAATTTCCAACCTTCCTGATGAAAAGGTTAGAGATCAATAGAAAATTTGATCTTCAAACACAAGATTCAAGAGAGGCATAAAAAAGTAAACAGGAAAAAAAGAAAAAAAATCTTGTTATCCACTACGGGCAAGCTGTTTACATACCTATATGACAGGATGGTACTTAACCTTGAAAACTGTATATTTATTATGACGTTTAAAAGGAATATACATAGATAGAAGCAGTGAGTATAAATTAACTGATGTGATGATTAAAAAACCTAATTAAGGGGTGGGAAGGAAGAAGAGGAAAGGAGGAGGCAGAAAAGGGTAAATTACATCACATGAAGAGGCACAAAAACACATTGTAGTAGAGGGAAAGGAGGGAGAGAGGTGAGCATTGTTTGAGCTTTACTCCCATCTGATTTAGTTCAAGGAGAGAATAACATAACTCAGTTAAATATAGAAACCTAACTTGCCTTAGAGGTAATAGGAGGGGAAAGGGGAAAGAAAAAGGAGAGGTGGGTAGAAGTAATAAGAGAAAAGAGAAAGAAAAGGATGGGGGACTGATAGAAGGGAGGGAAGATTGAGGGCAATGAGTAATTGCAAGCAAACTCTTAGGAAGGGAAGGGAGAAGGGAGAAATAAAAGCATAAATAGGCAAGGGAAAATATGATGGAGAGAGAGACACAAAAAGTAATCATAACTGTGAATGTGAATGGGATGAACTCTTCCCTAAAACAGAACTGGATACAAGAATGGATTAAAAATCACAATCCTACAATATGTTGTTTACAAGAAGCACATTTGAAACGGGGGATACACACAGGGTAAAGGAAAAGGCTGGAGGAGAATATATTATGCTTCAGCTGAAGTAAAAAAAGCAGGGGTAGCAATCCTAATCTCAGACAAAGCAAAAGTAAAAATAGATCTATCAAAAGAGATAAGGAAGGAAACTATATTCTGCTCAAAGGCACCATAGACAATGAAGTAATATCATTACTAAGTCACTAAACATGTATGCACCAAGTGGTATAGCATCTAAATTCTTGGAGGAGAAGTTAAGGGAGTTACAGGAAGAAATAGACAACAAAACTATACTAGTGGGGCACCTCAACCTCTCCCTTTCTGAACTTGATAAATCTAATCTCAAAATAAACAAGAAAGAAGTTAAGGAGGTGAATCAAATTCTGGAAAAGATAGACATGATAGAACTCTGGAGAAAACTGAATGGGGATTGAAAGGAATATACTTTTTTTCAGTGTCACATGGCATATACACAAAAATTGACCACGTACTAGGGCATAAAAACCTCATAATACAGTGCATAAAGAGAGAAATGGTGCATCCTTTTCAGATCATGATGCAATAAAAACTATATGTAATGAAGGGCCATGGAAAGAGATCAAAAATTAATTGGAAGCCAAATAATTTCATCCTAAAGAATGAGTGAGTCAAACAACAAATCATAGAAACAATCAATAATTTCATTCAAGAGGATGACAATAACAAAACAACATACCAAAACTTTTGGGATGCAGCGCAAGCAGTCTTTAGAGACAATTTTATGTTTCTGAATGGTTACATGAATAAAATACAGAAAGAGGTAATCAATGAATTGGACATGCAACTGAAAAAGCTTGAAAAAGAACAAATTAAAAATCTTCAAGTAAATAACAAATTAGAAATACTGAAAGCCAAAGAAGAGATTAATAAAATTTAAATTAAGAAAACTGTTGAACTAATTAATAAAACTAAAAGCTGGTTTTATGAAAAGAAAACAAAAATGTGACAACTTTTGGTTCATTTGATTTAAGAAAAGAAGAAAGAAAACCAAATTACCAGTATCAAAAATGAAAAGGGTGAGTTCACTGTCAATGAAGAGGAAATTTAAAATAATTAGGAATTATTTTGCTGAACTATATGCCCCTAAATTTGACAGTATTAGTAAAATGGATTGATATTTACAAAAATATAAAATATAAATTTTGTATAATATATAAATATATATTATATATAAATTTATATATAATAAAATATATAATATATATTAAATATATAATATAATATATAAATATATAATATATTATATATAAATATAAATATATAAAATTTTAAATAATATATAAATATATAATAATATAAATATAAATAAACAGAAGAGGAAATAAAATAATTAAATAATCTCATCTCAGTAAAAGAAATTGAATAAGCCATCAATGAACTCCCTAGGCAAAAATCTCTAGGGCCAGATGAATTTGCAAGTGAATTCTATCAAACATTTAAATAACAATTCCAATACTATATAGACTATTTGGGAAAATTGGTGGAATCTTGCCAAATTCTTTTTAAAATCCAAATATGGAACTGATACCTAAACTGGGAATAGTCAAAACACAGAAAGAAAATTATAGACCAATTTTCCTAATGACTATAGATGCAAAAATTTAAATATGATATTAGCAAAAAGATTACAGCAAGTTGTCACAAGAATAATACACTTTGATCAAATTAATTTCTATCAGCAATGTAGGGTCAGTTCATTATTAGGAAACTATTACCATAGTTGATCATATCAACAACAAATCTATCAGAAACCATATGATTGTTTCAAAAGATGCAAAAAAAGCTTTTGACAAAATACAATATCCATTCCTATTAAGAGAGCATATCCATTCCTAGAGAGCATAAGAATAAACATAGCATTCCTTAAAATAATAAGTAGCTTCTACCTAAAACCATCAATGAGCATTATATGTAATGGCCATAAGCTAGATGCATTTCCAATAAGATCAGGGATGAAACAAGGATGTCCACCATCACCACTGTTATCCAATATGGTGCTAGAATTGTTAGTTTTAGCAATAAGAGAAGACAAAGAGAAGGAATTAGAATAGGTAAAGAAGAAACTAGCACTCTTTGCAGATGATGTGATATATACTTTGAGAATCTAGAGAATAGGCTAAAAAACTACTTGAAATAATAAACAAGTTTAGTATAGTTATAGGACACAAAATAAACCCACATAAATCATCTGGATTGCTATGTATTACTAACAAAGTCCAACAGTCAGATATAGAAAGATAAATTCCATTTAAAGTTACTGAAGACTTTATAAAATATTTGAGAGTCTACCTGCCAAAAGAAACCCAGGGACTACATGAATGCAATTACAAAACACTTTTTGCATAAATAAAGTCAGATCTAAATAACTGGAGAAACGTAAGTTGCTCATGGGTAGACCAAGCTAATGTAATTAAAATGACAATTCTACCTAAGTTAATTTATTTATTCAGTGTCATAGCAATCAAACTACCAAAAAATTATTTTATAGAGATAGAAAAAAATAATATCAAAATTTATCTGGAAGAAAAAAAGGTCCAGAATATCAGGGGAATTAATGAAAAGAAATGCTAGGGAAGGTGGCCTAGCCATACTAGATCTCAAATTGTACTATAAAGCAGCAATCATCAAAACCACTTGGTCCTGGCTAAAAAATAGAGGGGTAGATCAGAGGAATAGATTAGGTACACAAGACCCAGTAGTCAGTGACTATAGCAGTCTACTATTTGGTAAACCTAAGGACCCCAACTTCTGGTATAAGAACTCACTGTTTGACAAAAACTGCTGTGAAAACTGGAAAACAGTATGGTAGAAACTGGGCATAGACCAACATCTGACACCGTATACCAAAATAAAATCCAAATGGGTACATAATCTAGGTATAAAGATTAGTGCTATAAACAAATTAGGGGAGTAAGGAATAGTTTATTTGTCAGATTTATGGAGAATGGAGGAATTTATGACCAAACAAGAGGTAGATAACATTATGAAATGCAAAATGGTTATCTTTGATTACATTAAACTGAAAAATTTTTGTACAAACAAAGCCAATGCAAGCAATATTAAGAAGGAAGAAGAAAACTGGGAAAGAATTTTTACAACCAGTGTCTGTGATAAAGGCCTCATTTCTAAAATATATAGAGAACCAAGTCAAATTTACAAGAATATAAGTCATTCCCCAATTGATAAATAATCAAAAGATATGAAAAGGCAGTTTTCAGAGGAAGAAATTAAAGCTATCTAAATTCATAAGAAAAAATCTTTAAATTACTATTGGTTACAGAAATACAAATCAAAACTCTCAGATACTACATCACACCTATCAGACTGGGTAACATGATAAAACAGGAAAACGATAAATGTTGTAGGAGATATGGGAGAGTTGAAACACTAATTCATTGTTGGTGGAGCTGTGAGCTGATCCAACCATTCTGGAGAGCAATTTGGAACTATGCTACAAAAATGTGCATATCCTTTGATGCAATAATACTGTTTCTACAGCTGTATCCCAAAGAGATCATAAAAGTGGGAAAAGGACCTATATGTGTAAAAATATTTATAGCAGCTCTTCTTGTGGTGGCCAAGAACTGGAAATTGAGGGGATACCCATCAATTGGGGAATGAAGGAACAATTTGTGGTATGTTAATATAATAGAATACAGGTGGACTTCAGAAAAACCTGGAAAGACTTATATAAACGGATGTAGAGCAAAGTGAGCAGAACTAGAAGAAAATTGTTCACAGAAACAGCTATAGTGTGTGATGACTGATTTTGACAGACTTCTCAACAATTCAAGGACCTAAAACAATTCCAAAGGACCCATGATGAAAAATGCCATCCACATCCAGAGAAAGAAGTATGGAGTTGGAATGAAGAATGGACCAGACTATTTTCTCTTTTGTTATGTTTTGTTCTGTTTGGTTTTTCTCATGGTTTCTCCCATTTGTTTCAATTCTTCTATGCAATATGACTAGTGTGAAAATGAGATTGCATGCCATCTTGGGGAGAGGGAGGCAGAGGAAATTTAATACTTATAGAAGTTATTGTTGAAAACTGAAAACAAACTAGTGAATTTTGAAAAAAGAGAAGAGGAAATAGATGATTTTAAAAAGACATAAAAAGGTTCATATGAAGTGATCCAGAGTGAAGTAAGAGTACAAGAATGATTAATATTTTAACATCAATCTTATAATTCAAGGACTTTTATAAACTTATAAAAAATGAAATGAACAGATCCAGAACAATTTATGCAATAACAACACTGTAAAAACAATTCTGAAAACTGAAAGAAACTATGATCAATATAATGACTATTAATGATTCCCGAAGACATTTGAGAAAACATTCAATCCTTTACAGAAATGTGATAGAATGAAGGTGAAGAATTTTATACACACACACACACACACACACACACACACACACACATGCACCCACACACGCAGAATCATTGAGGAAATTTGCTTTTATTGACTGCATATTTGTTGTAAGAAATTTGTTTTTCTTTTCTTTTTTTTAATGGGGTGGGTAGTTGATGGAAGAGAAAATGGATTTTTGTTATTTAAAATTAGAGGAGGAAGTGCTACAAATGTGAAATACTGCATATGCTTTCAGACGAGGTCACTATGTTGTTAGTTTTTGCTTGTTTTGTTAAAAACAATCTCCCATGAAATGGGAATAATTTTTTAAATGATTGTAATGTAAAAACAAAACAAATCAACAGAACTTTTTTAAAGGAAAACAGAATAATTTGTGATGAAAGATTCGAAGATTCACCTTATGGTAAAAGTTTCAAAGAAATAAATACAACTGAAATTTAAGGATAAAATTTATTACAAGGAAAATGTTCCAGAAGTGGAACAATTGACTTCTGTGAG
>JAQQSK010006414.1:0-14443 GCA_028658325.1 Potorous gilbertii
ACATTGACACTCCATATTCTACAGATTCATTCAGCTTCAAAGTCCAAATTAAACATTTTCTTCAAACTCAGATATTAATATAATATTCTGGCTTCAGTTTCCACTCCCAGTTAGAACATTAGGAGGTGTGACAAATCCCAAGCTATTAAATTCTGTATTTTTTACTATTGGCCACTTCTAGCTTTCTCTCTTGAATGGTACCTGGAACCCCAGAAATTATGTATTCTAGGATCTTCCAAGACATGTCTTTTTTGGATCTAAAGAAACATGCTCACACCATGTATAAGGTTTTGGGGTTTTTTCCAGGTTTATGATTATTGGGTTATCATTAAAATGGGTCTTCATGTTATACTGATTTCAAAATATGAATTGTCCCTTATAAATATTCAGTACATAAAAACATGAGTCCTGTCTAAAAATAATCTACATTATCATTCATAGTAATATCAGAAGCAGTATTTACAAGCAATTGCATTTGTTTCAGTGTGTACCAACTGAGTATTTGGGGGTTTTGAGGGTGGGGGTTGACTAGCCAAAAATAGACAAAAGTTCCACCATAACTTTTATAATTTTGTAGTTAAAGATGTCAGCTTTTCCTTTTTAAAGCATCACCCTTGGGTTAGTATATATTAAATTGGAATCAATTCTTGATACCATACAAACAAATCTGTTTTCTTCTTGTTTTCATGTTAACTAGAACTGGTCAATATTTGAGCACACTGAGAAAATATATGAAAATAAATCCTTGCCCTTTGTGGTGTTTTTCACATAGGATGGTTTTAGGCACAGACCCAGATTTGACATTTTGTGTTTTGACTGGTTTCTTTGCTGTGATGTTCTTTCTAAGGGCTTTCCTCCCTCTCTCATTCCCTTCTTCTTGACTATTCCCAAGCTTGACATTCAGTGTGTTGAAATCACACTGCTTCTGCCCATGTCCATTCTCCACTGCTAAACATCTCCATTTCTCTTTTCTACTTTGCTCCCAACACTGATATTCCAGCTTCTCCAGTCTCCTCCAGCTCTGGATTCTAGATATGAAATTTCCTTCAAATTCAAGCATTCTAGGTTGTACATGCCCTCTCTGCTCTAATAATGTTCTGGCGATTCACTTTCCAAGACAAATTGGGACATTTAGAAATGAGATTTTCCTCCTGGGTAAGAAATTCAGCATTCTGAACCCTCAAGCATCTCCAGAATTTTCCCTTAAAAGGTCCCTGAAAGTACTGCATAACCATCAGTGATCCAAAGACCTTCTCAGCTCTGACATATTTTGTTCAATGGCTCCAGTTACCAAAAGTTTATTTTTTAATTTTGTATTTGTTTGGATATTATTGCAATTCAAATATGTCTTGCTGACATAATCATTTCAAAATATATATTGTGTCCCTTTGCAATGCACTAAAAGATTCTGTATTGATTATCACTGACAACAATGGTAGGCTTTACCAGAGAAAGAACAGCATGAAATTGCATTTGATTCAGTGTGAAGGTTTTGCGATGTTTTTTGACTTGCCACAAAATAGACGATATTTTCACTATGCCTTATATAATTGTATAGTTGAGGATGTGACTTTTTTTTAAAAGCATCACCATTTAATATAAATTAAATTGTAATAAATCATCTCATACAAAACAATTAGCTTCTCATTTGTTCATTTACCTAGAACTAGCCAATATTTTGATCAAGTAAGAATATAGATTTAAAAAAGTAAATAATAAGAAAATAAAAGAAAATAAAGCAAATGAAACAAAAATAAATGGAAATAAAGCTATCCTTGCCATTTAGATATTTTCCATTCTGAGGTCTGTTCCAGAGCAAATGCTTTATATTCTCAGAGCCCTCCCAGCTATGGCATATAGAATTTTTTTTTTTGGAAAATCCAGATCTGAATGTCTGGATTCCAATGGCTCTCCTTGCTCTGATATCTTGTCTTCTATGTACTCTCATAACTCCCTCATTTAGGCCTAATATACTGGGGGCTAAAATTCAACTCCTGATAATTTCCATTCTCAGCCCCAGAAACATCTCTCTCTCTGTTCTTATCACTCCCAATAGTGACATTTCAGCTCCTACAGCCTCATTCTGCTGTGGATTCGGGTTTAGAAATTTCCTTCAAACCAGCCATTTGATATATCATGAGCTCTCTCTGCTCTAATACTCTGGTTCCACTCTCCACTGAAAATGGCAACATTCAGTGGATGGATTTGCCTTGGCAATATCCAACTTGCCTCTTGAAAAGTTATCTGGAAGTACTCCATAACAATTAATGTTCTAAGGACATTCCTAGTTTTGACATTTGGGGATTTAAAGTTGCATTCTCCTATAATTTATAAGGTTTTCTCACCTTTTTATTTACTGGGTTATCATTATCATCACACTGCACATGGGGTTAAACTATGCACTGATTTTGAAACATAAATCATGTATCTTTTAAGTCCTCTCTATGTAACACCTAAATTTTATGGCCAAAAAGACTGTATTCATTATCATTAATGCAATACCAATGAGTCTTTACCAAAGAATGAATTGCATGTAATTGAGTTTGTTTTAGTGTTCAGGGTTTTATTTTGGGGGCAGAGGGGGATTTGAATGGCCAACAAGTAAGCAGTATCTTCACCATACCCTTTAGGACATAGTTGAAGAGGTCAGATTTTCTTAAGCATCAGCATTCTGTAGTATAAATTACACTGGAATAAAGAATGGATCTCACATAAAAAAAATCTATCTTCCTCTTGTTTTTTTGAATTACCTAGAAATGGCCAATATTTGGGTTGTCTGTAAATATATATGAAAATGATTCCATACTATTTGTGAATTTTGCGTTCTAAAGTCCTTTTCAGAGCAGGTGGTTCAGAGCCTCCCTGGCTATTACATAAGGTTGTTTTTAGTACACATCAAGATCTGCCCTACAGTATTTTCAGGGCCCTGATATTCCTCCTCCTAAATGATTTCTTTCCTGTCTCCTTCTCTTCTCCATGGATACTCCCAAGCCTGACATTCTACATGTTAAAATCATATTGTTTATGATCCTTTGCATTCTAGGTCTCTGAACATTTCTCACTCTATTCCAGTCGCTAACCATGCAAAACATATTTCCATATTAGCCATGTTGCAAATAAAGCAAAAAGGGGTAAAAAAAATAAAGTGGAAAAAATCTTACTGATACAATTTCAAATCATAAGTCGTACTCCTCATAAATTCTCTATGGATCAGCTTGGTTTTGTGACCAAAAATACTCTATATTTCTTATTAATAGCAGTTTTGCCAAAGAAGAAATTTCATAGAATTGTTTTTGAATTGTGTGCAGATTTTCGGGGGGAGGGTTGGGGAGGGCATTGGCTAACCAAAAAAACAGACAGTCCTTTCTCTACATCCTTTTGACCATGTGGTTTAAGATGTAAGCTTTCTTTTTTAAGCATCATTGGTGGCATAATATATTAAACTGAAATAAATTATCAATGTCATACAAACTTCTGATTCTTTTTAAAAAAAAATATTATTGGCCAATATTTAGGACCACTAAGAAAATATATGGAAGACTGGAAGAGTAGCAGAAGCACTACAACCAGGGTCTTCCAACATTTTCCTCCAAACAACTTCAAAGTAATGCCGCGAATTGAATTCTGTGGTGGCAAACTCAAGAGGCCAGAAGTAAAAGACAATGACACTGGCATATGGCTTGGCCCAGAGTGCATGCGTGGTAACACCAATGGTTGACCCTGGAGGTATCTGCAATAGCAACAGCAGCACCAAGGACTCTAGTCCAGAGAAGGTGAGGGGATTGGGCAACTAGTTAAAAATAGATTTAAGGGAGACTCCCATGTCAGCACTTCATGCAAGACAGGCTACTGTTTGGCAACACAATTCCCATAACCCACTTTCGAGTCACAGTTCCAGGACAGAGAGTAGCAAGCAATTCAGTGACAAGAGATCAAAGGCTCTAACAAGCAGTACTTATTTCAGAAAAATAAAGTAGGGTTCCTGAGGAACAATAGTAGTTGTGGATGCAAAGAAATGGGGCCCTTCTTGGATAAAAATCAGAGCTCAGACCAGAACAGTAAACACACCACTCCCTTGGGAGCACCAAAAACATTCAAAACCCAAGAACTAGCTCTGAAAAAGGAGTGTGAAAAAACCTGAAGTTTGGGAGAATACTCATGCTCCCAACTCTCACAAGTCAGCAAGGTAAAAATTTAAACTAAAATTCAAAGAAATAGGATGGGAAAATGAGGAAACAACAACAGCAAAAAGAATCTGACAACAAAAAAGCTAATAACATGACATGGAAGATGAAGACACAAACTCAGAAGAAGGCAATAATGTCAAAAGAGCTACAGGTAAAGCCTCAAAAAAGTTCAAGTTGGACAAAAGTCCAACATGAATTCCTAGAAGAGCTATAAAATGATTTTATAGATCAAATAAAGTCAGAGAGGGGAAAAATGGGAAAACAAATGAGAACAATGCAAAGCATATATGAAAAACAATTAAAGCTTGGTAAAAGAGTGACAAAAAAGTACTAAAGAAAGTAACAACACTTTAAAATAAAATTGTTCAAATGGTAAAAAGATAAAAAATTCATTGATGAAAATAACTTCCTCATTAAGAACCAAAATTGGCCAAATGGAAAAATGAGGTACAAAACTCACTGAAGAAAATAATCCTTTAAAAATCATAATTGGGCAAATCAAAGTTAATGACTTTATGAAAAATCAATTAAAAAATCAAAGCAATGAAAAAAATCAAAGATAATGTGAATTACCTCATTGGAAAAAATAACTGACCTGGAAAATAAATCAAGGAGAGATAATTTAATGATTATTGGACTGTCTGAAATCATGATCAAAAGAAGGAGCTTAGACATCATATCTCAAGAAATTATAAAGGAAAGCTACCCTGATATCTTAGAACCAGAGGATAAAATAGAAACTGAAAGAATCTACCAATCATCCTCTTAAAGAGATCCTGAAATGAAAACTCCCAGAAATATTATAACCAAATTTCAGAGCTCCCAGGTCAAAGAGAAAAGATTGTGTGCAACCAGAAAGAAACTGTTCACACACCATAGAGCAATACTCAGGATCACACAAGATTTAATACACACCACATTAAAAGAGAACAAGGTTGGAATATGATATTCCAGAAGGCAAAAGAGTTAGCATTGCCACCAAGAATAACCTACCCAGCAAAACTCAGTAGAAGCCTTCAGGGAGGAAAATGGACATTTAGTGCATAGGGGACTTTCAATGGTTCCTGATGAAAAGACCAGAGATAGAATATATAGAATAGAATATCTGGCTGTCAAATATAAGACTCAAGAGAAGCATGAAAGGGTAAATGAGAAAGAGAAATGCTAAGGGACTCAACAAGGTTAAATGGTTTACCTTCGTATATGGGAAGATAATATACGTAACTCCTAAGAAGTGTATCACGATTAGGGTGATTAGAAGGAATCTACCAAGATGGAGAGAGAGCACTGGTGCGAGTCGATTATGTTGTGGTCATCTAAAAAATAATGGAGGAGTGAGAAAGAGGGCTTCACTGGGAGAAGGGGAAAGGGAGAAAAAGAATGGGGAAAACTGCCTCACATAAAAGAGGCATGCAAGGAAGAGATTTTACAGTGGAGAGGAAAATAGAGGGTGGAAGGCAACTGGCAGTGCTTGAGCTTCACGTTCCTCTGAACTGGTTCAAAGAGAGAAGACCCTATAGACACACTCATTTGGATATAGAAATCTATCTTATTGAACAGGGAGGAGGATGGTCAGGGAATAACAGAAAGGGGGAGGGGTGATAGGGAGGGCAGATTAAGGTAGGCAAGGGGTTAGAGCCAAAACAGATTTTTTGAGGAGGCACAGGAGAGAAGGATAAACAGAAGAAAAGAGGATAAGGAGAAATAACACAGTTATCATAGCTGTGAATATGAATGAGATGAACTTACTCATAAAACAGAAATAAATAGCAGTATGGAGTAGAAACCAGAGCCCAACAATATGTTGTTTACAAGAAACACACTTGAAACAGAAAGACATGAATGGAGTTTAAATTAGGGACTGGAAGAGAATCTAATATGCTTCAGCTGAAGTTTAAAAAAAAAAGGCAGGGATAGCAATCGTGATCTCAGAAAAAGCAAAAGCAATAATAGACCTAATTAAGGAAGAATCAGGGAAACAACATTTTGCTAAAATTACCTTAGGATTATCAGTACCAAACATATATGCACCAAAATGACATAGCATCCAAATTCTAAAGAAAAAATTAAATGAGTTACAGGAGGAAATAGACAGTAAAACTGTATCCCTGGGGGACCTCCACTTTCCCAGAGCTAGGTAAATCCAACCATAAAATAAATAAGAAAGAAGTTAAGGAGATGAATAGAATTTTGGAAAAGTTATAAATGATAGAGTTCTGGAGAAAACAATGAAAAAAGAAAGAAAGAATTATACCTTTTTCTCAGCTGTGCATGGCACCTTTACAAGAAGTGACCATGTTTGGTGAGCATAAAATCTCAAAACTAAATTCAGAGAAAAAGGAATGTGAACTAAACCCTTTTTAGATCATAATGAAATAAAAATTATGTTCAATAAAGGTCTGTGGAAGCAAAGCTTAAAATTTTTTGGAAAGTAAATAATCTAATCCTAAAGAATGAGTGGATCAAAAACAAATCATAGAAACAATCTATATTTTATTAAAGAGAATGACAATTAGGTGGAATTACAAGTGAATTCTACCAAACTTTTAAGGAACAATTAATTCCAGTACGCTATAATCTATTTGAACAAAGAGGTAAAAGAGTTCTACCAAATTCCTTTTAAGACACAAATATGGTGCTAATACCTCAACCAGGCAGAGCAAAAGTGAAATAGAATTTTTAAAAATTGTAGGCTAGTTTCCCTAATGAATATTGATGAAAAATTTCAAATAAAACATAAGTCAGGATTGCAACACTGTATCACAAAGGTTAAACACTATGACCTGTTGGGATTTACCCCAGGAATAGAGAATTGGTTCAATATTCAGAGAACTATAGGTATAATTGACCATATATATAACCAACAGAAATTACATTATTATCTCAATAGATACAGAAAAATCTTTTGACAACACCATTCCTTTTAAAAACACTAGAAATCTTAGCAATAAATGGAGTCATTCTTAAGATGGTAAGTAGTATCTATTTAAAACCAAGCTCAAACATCATCTGTAATGGGAATAAACTAGAAGCCTTCCCAATAAGATCAGGGATGAAGCAAGGATGCCATTTATCACTACTATTATTCAACATAGCACTAGCAATGTCAGCCATAGCAGTAAGGCAAGAAAAAGTAATTGTAGGAATGAGAACAGGCAGTGCGGAAGCAAAGTTATCACTCTTGACAGTTGATATGATGGTAGAGAATCTTAGAGAATTAACTTTAAAAAGTGTTGAAAAAATTAAAATTAAAAATTAAGTTTAAAAAAGTAGTTTTAAAAATTAAAATAGTACACAGAAATAAATGACCGTAGTAATCTAGTGTTTGATAAATCCAAGGAACCAAGCTTTTGGGGTAAGAATAAAAATGTTTGGATCTTTGAGTATATTAAATACCAGATTACTATAGTCATTTAGTACTCTGTGTTGTGTATCAAATCTATTCCACTGATCGATCTGCCGCTCTGTTTGTTAGACCAGTACCTCATTATTTTGATGATTACCACTTTGTAATATAACTTGGAATCCGGTAATGCTAAGCAACCTTCCTTTGCAGCTTTTTTCATTGATTCCCTTGATAGTCTTGACCTTCCAGATGAATTTTGTTGCTATTGCTTTTAGCTCTGTAAAATAATCCTTTGGTAGTTTGATTAGTACGATGTGAATAAGTAAAATAACTTAGGCAGAATTGTCATTTTATTATATTGACTTTGCCTATCTACGAATAAGTAATATTTCCTCAGGTGTTTAGATCTGTCTTTATTGGTATGAAACTGTTTTGGCTTTGTGGTCATATAGGCACAGCTGAGAAAAAGGTATAATACTTTCTTTCTTTTTTCATTGTTTTCTCCAGAATTCTATCATTTATAACTTTTCCAAAATTCTATTCATCTCCTTAACTTCTTTCTTATTTATTTTATGGTTGGATTTACCTAGCTCTGGGAAAGTGGAGGTCCCCCAGGGATACAGTTTTACTGTCTATTTCCTCCTGTAACTCATTTAATTTTTTCTTTAGAATTTGGATGCTATGTCATTTTGGTGCATATATGTTTGGTACTGATAATCCTAAGGTAATTTTAGCAAAATGTTGTTTCCCTGATTCTTCCTTAATTAGGTCTATTATTGCTTTTGCTTTTTCTGAGATCACGATTGCTATCCCTGCCTTTTTTTTTTAAACTTCAGCTGAAGCATATTAGATTCTCTTCCAGTCCCTAATTTAAACTCCATTCATGTCTTTCTGTTTCAAGTGTGTTTCTTGTAAACAACATATTGTTGGGCTCTGGTTTCTACTCCATACTGCTATTTATTTCTGTTTTATGAGTAAGTTCATCTCATTCATATTCACAGCTATGATAACTGTGTTATTTCTCCTTATCCTCTTTTCTTCTGTTTATCCTTCTCTCCTGTGCCTCCTCAAAAAATCTGTTTTGGCTCTAACCCCTTGCCTACCTTAATCTGCCCTCCCTATCACCCCTCCCCCTTTCTGTTATTCCCTGACCATCCTCCTCCCTGTTCAATAAGATAGATTTCTATATCCAAATGAGTGTGTCTATAGGGTCTTCTCTCTTTGAACCAGTTCAGAGGAACGTGAAGCTCAAGCACTGCCAGTTGCCTTCCACCCTCTATTTTCCTCTCCACTGTAAAATCTCTTCCTTGCATGCCTCTTTTATGTGAGGCAGTTTTCCCCATTCTTTTTCTCCCTTTCCCCTTCTCCCAGTGAAGCCCTCTTTCTCACTCCTCCATTATTTTTTAGATGACCACAACATAATCGACTCGCACCAGTGCTCTCTCTCCATCTTGGTAGATTCCTTCTAATCACCCTAATCGTGATACACTTCTTAGGAGTTACGTATATTATCTTCCCATATACGAAGGTAAACCATTTAACCTTGTTGAGTCCCTTAGCATTTCTCTTTCTCATTTACCCTTTCATGCTTCTCTTGAGTCTTATATTTGACAGCCAGATATTCTATTCTATATATTCTATCTCTGGTCTTTTCATCAGGAACCATTGAAAGTCCCCTATGCACTAAATGTCCATTTTCCTCCCTGAAGGCTTCTACTGAGTTTTGCTGGGTAGGTTATTCTTGGTGGCAATGCTAACTCTTTTGCCTTCTGGAATATCATATTCCAACCTTGTTCTCTTTTAATGTGGTGTGTATTAAATCTTGTGTGATCCTGAGTATTGCTCTATGGTGTGTGAACAGTTTCTTTCTGGTTGCACACAATCTTTTCTCTTTGACCTGGGAGCTCTGAAATTTGGTTATAATATTTCTGGGAGTTTTCATTTCAGGATCTCTTTAAGAGGATGATTGGTAGATTCTTTCAGTTTCTATTTTATCCTCTGGTTCTAAGATATCAGGGTAGCTTTCCTTTATAATTTCTTGAGATATGATGTCTAAGCTCCTTCTTTTGATCATGATTTCAGACAGTCCAATAATCATTAAATTATCTCTCCTTGATTTATTTTCCAGGTCAGTTATTTTTTCCAATGAGGTAATTCACATTATCTTTGATTTTTTTCATTGCTTTGATTTTTTAATTGATTTTTCATAAAGTCATTAACTTTGATTTGCCCAATTATGATTTTTAAAGGATTATTTTCTTCAGTGAGTTTTGTACCTCATTTTTCCATTTGGCCAATTTTGGTTCTTAATGAGGAAGTTATTTTCATCAATGAATTTTTTATCTTTTTACCATTTGAACAATTTTATTTTAAAGTGTTGTTACTTTCTTTAGTACTTTTTTGTCACTCTTTTACCAAGCTTTAATTGTTTTTCATATATGCTTTGCATTGTTCTCATTTGTTTTCCCATTTTTCCCCTCTCTGACTTTATTTGATCTATAAAATCATTTTATAGCTCTTCTAGGAATTCATGTTGGACTTTTGTCCAACTTGAACTTTTTTGAGGCTTTACCTGTAGCTCTTTTGACATTATTGCCTTCTTCTGAGTTTGTGTCTTCATCTTCCATGTCATGTTATTAGCTTTTTTGTTGTCAGATTCTTTTTGCTGTTGTTGTTTCCTCATTTTCCCATCCTATTTCTTTGAATTTTAGTTTAAATTTTTACCTTGCTGACTTGTGAGAGTTGGGAGCATGAGTATTCTCCCAAACTTCAGGTTTTTTCACACTCCTTTTTCAGAGCTAGTTCTTGGGTTTTGAATGTTTTTGGTGCTCCCAAGGGAGTGGTGTGTTTACTGTTCTGGTCTGAGCTCTGATTTTTATCCAAGAAGGGCCCCATTTCTTTGCATCCACAACTACTATTGTTCCTCAGGAACCCTACTTTATTTTTCTGAAATAAGTACTGCTTGTTAGAGCCTTTGATCTCTTGTCACTGAATTGCTTGCTACTCTCTGTCCTGGAACTGTGACTCGAAAGTGGGTTATGGGAATTGTGTTGCCAAACAGTAGCCTGTCTTGCATGAAGTGCTGACATGGGAGTCTCCCTTAAATCTATTTTTAACTAGTTGCCCAATCCCCTCACCTTCTCTGGACTAGAGTCCTTGGTGCTGCTGTTGCTATTGCAGATACCTCCAGGGTCAACCATTGGTGTTACCACGCATGCACTCTGGGCCAAGCCATATGCCAGTGTCATTGTCTTTTACTTCTGGCCTCTTGAGTTTGCCACCACAGAATTCAATTCGCGGCATTACTTTGAAGTTGTTTGGAGGAAAATGTTGGAAGACCCTGGTTGTAGTGCTTCTGCTACTCTTCCAGTCTTCCATATATTTTCTTAGTGGTCCTAAATATTGGCCAATAATATTTTTTTTTAAAAAGAATCAGAAGTTTGTATGACATTGATAATTTATTTCAGTTTAATATATTATGCCACCAATGATGCTTAAAAAAGAAAGCTTACATCTTAAACCACATGGTCAAAAGGATGTAGAGAAAGGACTGTCTGTTTTTTTGGTTAGCCAATGCCCTCCCCAACCCTCCCCCCGAAAATCTGCACACAATTCAAAAACAATTCTATGAAATTTCTTCTTTGGCAAAACTGCTATTAATAAGAAATATAGAGTATTTTTGGTCACAAAACCAAGCTGATCCATAGAGAATTTATGAGGAGTACGACTTATGATTTGAAATTGTATCAGTAAGATTTTTTCCACTTTATTTTTTTTACCCCTTTTTGCTTTATTTGCAACATGGCTAATATGGAAATATGTTTTGCATGGTTAGCGACTGGAATAGAGTGAGAAATGTTCAGAGACCTAGAATGCAAAGGATCATAAACAATATGATTTTAACATGTAGAATGTCAGGCTTGGGAGTATCCATGGAGAAGAGAAGGAGACAGGAAAGAAATCATTTAGGAGGAGGAATATCAGGGCCCTGAAAATACTGTAGGGCAGATCTTGATGTGTACTAAAAACAACCTTATGTAATAGCCAGGGAGGCTCTGAACCACCTGCTCTGAAAAGGACTTTAGAACGCAAAATTCACAAATAGTATGGAATCATTTTCATATATATTTACAGACAACCCAAATATTGGCCATTTCTAGGTAATTCAAAAAAACAAGAGGAAGATAGATTTTTTTTATGTGAGATCCATTCTTTATTCCAGTGTAATTTATACTACAGAATGCTGATGCTTAAGAAAATCTGACCTCTTCAACTATGTCCTAAAGGGTATGGTGAAGATACTGCTTACTTGTTGGCCATTCAAATCCCCCTCTGCCCCCAAAATAAAACCCTGAACACTAAAACAAACTCAATTACATGCAATTCATTCTTTGGTAAAGACTCATTGGTATTGCATTAATGATAATGAATACAGTCTTTTTGGCCATAAAATTTAGGTGTTACATAGAGAGGACTTAAAAGATACATGATTTATGTTTCAAAATCAGTGCATAGTTTAACCCCATGTGCAGTGTGATGATAATGATAACCCAGTAAATAAAAAGGTGAGAAAACCTTATAAATTATAGGAGAATGCAACTTTAAATCCCCAAATGTCAAAACTAGGAATGTCCTTAGAACATTAATTGTTATGGAGTACTTCCAGATAACTTTTCAAGAGGCAAGTTGGATATTGCCAAGGCAAATCCATCCACTGAATGTTGCCATTTTCAGTGGAGAGTGGAACCAGAGTATTAGAGCAGAGAGAGCTCATGATATATCAAATGGCTGGTTTGAAGGAAATTTCTAAACCCGAATCCACAGCAGAATGAGGCTGTAGGAGCTGAAATGTCACTATTGGGAGTGATAAGAACAGAGAGAGAGATGTTTCTGGGGCTGAGAATGGAAATTATCAGGAGTTGAATTTTAGCCCCCAGTATATTAGGCCTAAATGAGGGAGTTATGAGAGTACATAGAAGACAAGATATCAGAGCAAGGAGAGCCATTGGAATCCAGACATTCAGATCTGGATTTTCCAAAAAAAAAAATTCTATATGCCATAGCTGGGAGGGCTCTGAGAATATAAAGCATTTGCTCTGGAACAGACCTCAGAATGGAAAATATCTAAATGGCAAGGATAGCTTTATTTCCATTTATTTTTGTTTCATTTGCTTTATTTTCTTTTATTTTCTTATTATTTACTTTTTTAAATCTATATTCTTACTTGATCAAAATATTGGCTAGTTCTAGGTAAATGAACAAATGAGAAGCTAATTGTTTTGTATGAGATGATTTATTACAATTTAATTTATATTAAATGGTGATGCTTTTAAAAAAAAGTCACATCCTCAACTATACAATTATATAAGGCATAGTGAAAATATCGTCTATTTTGTGGCAAGTCAAAAAACATCGCAAAACCTTCACACTGAATCAAATGCAATTTCATGCTGTTCTTTCTCTGGTAAAGCCTACCATTGTTGTCAGTGATAATCAATACAGAATCTTTTAGTGCATTGCAAAGGGACACAATATATATTTTGAAATGATTATGTCAGCAAGACATATTTGAATTGCAATAATATCCAAACAAATACAAAATTAAAAAATAAACTTTTGGTAACTGGAGCCATTGAACAAAATATGTCAGAGCTGAGAAGGTCTTTGGATCACTGATGGTTATGCAGTACTTTCAGGGACCTTTTAAGGGAAAATTCTGGAGATGCTTGAGGGTTCAGAATGCTGAATTTCTTACCCAGGAGGAAAATCTCATTTCTAAATGTCCCAATTTGTCTTGGAAAGTGAATCGCCAGAACATTATTAGAGCAGAGAGGGCATGTACAACCTAGAATGCTTGAATTTGAAGGAAATTTCATATCTAGAATCCAGAGCTGGAGGAGACTGGAGAAGCTGGAATATCAGTGTTGGGAGCAAAGTAGAAAAGAGAAATGGAGATGTTTAGCAGTGGAGAATGGACATGGGCAGAAGCAGTGTGATTTCAACACACTGAATGTCAAGCTTGGGAATAGTCAAGAAGAAGGGAATGAGAGAGGGAGGAAAGCCCTTAGAAAGAACATCACAGCAAAGAAACCAGTCAAAACACAAAATGTCAAATCTGGGTCTGTGCCTAAAACCATCCTATGTGAAAAACACCACAAAGGGCAAGGATTTATTTTCATATATTTTCTCAGTGTGCTCAAATATTGACCAGTTCTAGTTAACATGAAAACAAGAAGAAAACAGATTTGTTTGTATGGTATCAAGAATTGATTCCAATTTAATATATACTAACCCAAGGGTGATGCTTTAAAAAGGAAAAGCTGACATCTTTAACTACAAAATTATAAAAGTTATGGTGGAACTTTTGTCTATTTTTGGCTAGTCAACCCCCACCCTCAAAACCCCCAAATACTCAGTTGGTACACACTGAAACAAATGCAATTGCTTGTAAATACTGCTTCTGATATTACTATGAATGATAATGTAGATTATTTTTAGACAGGACTCATGTTTTTATGTACTGAATATTTATAAGGGACAATTCATATTTTGAAATCAGTATAACATGAAGACCCATTTTAATGATAACCCAATAATCATAAACCTGGAAAAAACCCCAAAACCTTATACATGGTGTGAGCATGTTTCTTTAGATCCAAAAAAGACATGTCTTGGAAGATCCTAGAATACATAATTTCTGGGGTTCCAGGTACCATTCAAGAGAGAAAGCTAGAAGTGGCCAATAGTAAAAAATACAGAATTTAATAGCTTGGGATTTGTCACACCTCCTAATGTTCTAACTGGGAGTGGAAACTGAAGCCAGAATATTATATTAATATCTGAGTTTGAAGAAAATGTTTAATTTGGACTTTGAAGCTGAATGAATCTGTAGAATATGGAGTGTCAATGT
>JAQQSK010006415.1:0-14443 GCA_028658325.1 Potorous gilbertii
TTGCCTTAGAAAATCGACATTGGGATTTTTTTTTCAGTAAGTTCTTGTGTTATTACAAAGTTCCAAGTCTACCAGAAAAAACTCTCGCACACTGTGGTCGTTGCTGTGCACAAAGTGTTCCTGGTTCTGCTCCTTTCGCTCAGCATCATCTTAGAGATTAGTTTCTGCCCTCTATAAAGGAAAACATTGGGAGCAGTCTAATATTCTACCTTCCAGCCTTCAAATCAGAGAGGACTGAGGCTGAGGGAGGTAGTATCAATCAAGGCTTGAGCTAGCAGCATGATGGTAAGTTTTGAAATAATGAGTTAGCCTTAGACGAGGCATCCTGCTGTGAAGAGTTGAAACCAGGCAGAGTTGTAGATGCAAAGTGGAGTCCACACAAACGCAAATACAAATTCTCTGAAACACTGAAGTACTTATTAAGTGAAATGGCCATAGAGGTATATGGTACTTGTGAGACCTATAAAGGATAAACCTAATACCTACCCTTCTCCCATTCCCTTCACCTGAATGTTTAACACTTCAAGAACCATCCCTTTATCCCAAACTCAGACTGAATATTTGGAGTCATGGAAGTGTGGCAGACCCTGGCCATCCCATTAGGCCTCCGTCAGCAGGCAAATTTTACACACAAAGGACAAAGATTTTTCTCATTTCCAATTCCAGATACAAAATAACACCTCTTTGTAGCTTAACTAATCCTAACACTGTCTCAGCTAAGAGATATGTTTTTGTCACTCCCTTACGCTGATAAGATGTATCAAGGTTGTGGGGGGAGAGCATTGCAATTTTTCAATTTAAGCAACTGCTCATATCAGCGAAGTCTTGGTTAAACAAATCCCCAGAGAGATACAAGATAAGGTCAAATGTATTAGTATAGTAAATAGAAAATTTGCCTCTATTCTGTGGGTGCCAGTGGAAAAAGAGATGGAGGAATGGGGGATCCTTGTGCAATTTGATTACTACTTACTAACTGCTGCAAGTAAGAAACTCTCCAGGCAATTTACCAGGGCATAAATATATGTTCTGGCCTACAATTATATGTTGATGATGAGATGACAAATATATCACTCCTATCATCTCCACCTTCTCTATCTGAGTTACCTGCCAGAGATAAACTGCTGTCAACTTCATCTCAGCCTCCCCAACTTGCTTGAATGTGATGGCAGGTGGTTTTGGGAGAGGTAAAATTTAGAGCCAGACCAATTCAAGGACCTTAAGATGGCTTTTGAAGTAAGGAAAGTGGGGAAGATTTTTGCCGTCCTGAAGGTTTTAAGTCAAACTTTTTTTGTCTAATAGGACAATGTCTGGGGACTCAGTGCAGCACATTGTATAGAATACTGGACTAGGAATCAAGAGAACTGGCTTTTGGCTCCAATTTTCATTTTAATTAGCTATGGGGCTGTGGGTATATTATATCCCACACCTGCAAAATGAGGAATTTGTAATATCTAAAGATCCTAGCTTCAAAATGACTTAATTCTTAAATAAGTTCATCCTATTTGTCATCCAGGAATGATTAGTTTCTGAAGTACTAAACAGACCTATTGTATTTACAAGAAAATACAAGGATATGAATCCCAGATGCAGTAAAATACTCCATTAATGAATACTTAAGATGCATATATTCATTTTAGATTTCTAGATAATAGTGACAATCCATATACCAATAGTCATACACAACTAATTATGTCTAACCAAGAAATTTAAATGTTCCCAGTCTTACAAATTCAGTTCCTGAGCAAACTAAAGGGATGTTATCATTAGAACTATGTGGGGACAGGAGAATGAAACTTTTCTTATAAATTCTAATGTTCATTGGCTTCAACCTCAAAAATAAGGTATATGTGCTGGGTCATAACAGGATTAACATAGAGATCCCTGTTATAAATGAGATGGAGATCTGATCCTGGGGTGGCACAGTGGGTATAATACTGGGCATGGAGTCAGGATGACCTGTGCACAAATCTGCCCCCAGATATTTAGTAGCTGTGTGACCCTGAGAAAGTTTCTGAAACCATCTATACCAACCTCACACAGTTGTGAGGATCAAGTAAGATAATATTTGTAAAGTACTTAGAATGGTGTCTGGTGCATAGAAGGCACTTTCCTTCACCCTCCTCCATGTCCAACAAAAATTTCTCCATAGATAATCTAGCCGGTATACTTAAGGAATTATTAATAGTTGTTAAATGTCCTGCGACTATTGGTGAATCTAGACAGTATATTATCCTATGCATTAAATACACAACTAGGACATCCTTTTTTCTCGGCATAAGTATGTCTTTTAACCAATTCTAAAAAATGTCATCATTTCAATATACTATAATTCATGATATTAAGAGACATATTTCATTCTATGACTCATAGTTATATATTACCGTGAAAATATTTCAAAAATCTGTTATTTAATTCATATGGTCACTCATTTCATTGAAGAACACTGCATAGGTCTGAGTAGATTATTTAATTCAATTCAACAAGCATTTATTAAGTGAGTATTAACCAGATATTGTACTAGTTCCAGAGGATACAATAACAAAAACAATACAGTCCTTAATAGAATTTCACATTAAACTGGGAGAGGGGAAGGAGGATGAAATACCAGTCCACCTTCCATCTTACTGCCAAAATTATTTCTCTAAAGTGCAGGTTTAACCATACTGACACTTGATGAACTCTAGTGGATCCCTATCACCTAGAAGATTAATTATAAACCTACTGTACAACCTGTCTTCCTCTTCTATTCCAGTATTCTTATACCTTACACTCCTCAACATGAACTCTTTACTCCAGTGACATTGGCTTCTTTGCTTTTCCTTAAGTAAGAAACTCCATTTCTTGTTTCTGGAATTTTCACTAGCTGTCCTTCATGTTTAGAATGTTCTCCCTCCTTATCTCTTCCTTTGCTGACTTACTTCAATTCCCCATTAAAATCTTCCCTTCTATAAGAAAGCTTCCCTGGTCACTCAGTTCTAATACTTTACCTCTTTATTTGTTATTTGTTACATAGTTATATGTATATGTTATATGTTATATATTTGTTACATAGTCTATTTATATAGAGTTGTGTGCATGTTGTCTCCCTCAATATGTTGTGAACTCAAGGACAAACTAACATTTGTCTTTCTTTGTATCTCTCAATATTTAGCACAATGCCTGGAATTAGTAGGCAGGCCCTTAATGAGTGTTTTTGACTGATTAAATTAAATGTATATTATATTTTTATAAGATGTATACTTAGTATTTTACAGGATGGAAAGAAATAACAACTGATACAATCAATAAAGGCAGTTGAAGTCTTGAAAAGACTTCAAAGGAGTTCAAAAAGACATAGGTGTGAATGTGAGCATCTCAGGTATGAAGTTGTATAGAAAACAGTAAGTAGGTTCATATGATTGGAAAATAATGTATGTAACACAGAAGGAAATTAAATTATCCATATTAAAAAGTTAGAGTCTTATTTTGAAGCCCTCTATGTTGAGTTGAGGTAGCCCCTAAGTCTTCTGGAGCAAAGAAATGCTTTTTTATTCCTGTGTTTTGTTCCCCTAAATTGCTATGGCTTTAAAAATATAATACTCTGTGGTCAATATATTAATGACAAAAAATATGTAGCCACAATACCTGGCCTGCACTCAAAGTCTTTCCAGTCTGATAGTTATTTTCAGAGTATACCTGGGTGGCATTGACTCACAGAGCCCAACACTGTTCTAGGCATCTCAAATGGAGAATATTGCTGCTAAAAATTATTTCTTGGACATCAGGGAACACTTTAGAGTTCATCTTAAACAGCTTCCTAATATAAATCATCTTATTTCTTTCTTTTCAATTCTAGGCCAAGTTCATAGACCATCTACAAATCTGACATTTTTTTCTCTCTTTATTTCCCTCTGTATCTGCTTCTATGTCTGTCTCTATATCTCTCTGTCCCTTGTCTCTCTTTCTTTCCAGAATAATTTATTTATGTGTTTTCAATTTGCATCAATCACTTCGATAAGTTTTACATTTTCTCTCCCTCATTCTTCCCTCCCCAAGATGGAATGCAATCTTATATGGGTACTACATACACATTTTTATAAAACATTTTCATATTAGTCATGTTGCATAGAATAATTAAAATGAATGGGAGAAAGCATGAGAAAAACTAAAAACCAAACAAAGCAAAAGAGAAAATAGTCTATTTCATTCTGCATTCTGACTCCATAGTCAGATATGAAATGGCATGGATATGGATGGCATTATGCATTCTAAGTCTTTTGGAAATGTTTTAGGTCCTTGTATCCCTGTAAAGGGCTAAGTCTATCAAAAACAATTCTCATACACTGTGGCTCTTACTGTGTATAATGTTCTCCTGATTCTGTTCCCTTAACTCAGCCTCAGTTCATAAAAAGTCTATGCAGGTATTTCTCAAATCCAACTGTTCATCATTTCTTATAGCATAATAGTATTATACCATTACATTCATATGCCACAACTTGTTTAGTCATTTCCCAATTAATGGGCATTACCTTGATTTCCACTTCTTGGCCACTACAAAAAGAACTGCTATAAATGTTTTTGTACATGTGGGTCCTTTTCCCATTTTTTATGATTTCTTTAGGATATAGCCCTAGAATCAGAATTGCTGGGTTAAAGGGCATGCATATTTTATAGTCCTTTGGGCATAGTTCCAAATTGTTCTCCAGAAGTATTAGAGCAGCTTATAGCTCCAACAACGAGTTAGTGTTCCAACTCTGCTACATCTTCTCCACCATTTATAATTTTCCCATTTTGTCAAGTTAGCCAATCTGATAGGTATGATATGATACCTCAAAGATGTTTTGATTTGTATCTCTCTAATGAATAATAATTCAGAGCATTTTAATATGATTATAAATAGCTTTTCTTCCTCTGAATTTCTTCCTCTGAAAACTGCCTGTTCATATCCTTTGACCATTAATCAGCTGGAGAATGACATATTCTTGTAAATTTGACTCAGTTCTCTATATATTTTAGAAATAAGGCTTTTATCAGATACTGACATGAATGTTTATAAAAATTATTTTCCAATTTTCTACTTCCCTCATAATCTTGGTTTCATTGTCTTGGCTTGTGCAAAAACTTTTCAACTTAATGTAATCAAAATTATCCATTTTGTATTTCATAAAATTTTCTATCTCTTGTATGACCATCAATTCCTCTATTCTCCACAAATCTGACAGATAAACTATTCCTCTCTCCCCTAATTTGTTTATAATATCAGATTTTATACATAAACCCATATATCCATGTGAATTTTATTCTGGTATAGAGAGTCAGGCAGCAGTCTATACCCAGTTTCTGCCACATCATTGTTTCAGCTTCCCCAGCAGTTTTTGTCAAACAATGAGTTTTTATCCCAGAAAATGAGGTCCCTGGGCTTATAAAACAATAGACTGCTATAGTCATTGACTACTGTCACGTATACCTAAACTATTGATCTACTCCTCTATCTCTTAGCAATACTAAGTGATTTTGATTATTGCTGCCTTATAATACAATTTGAGATCTGGTGTGGCTAGCCTACCTCCCCCAGTATTTGTTTCTCATTAATTCCCTTGATATTCTAGACCTTTTTGCTCTTCCAGATGACTTTTCATATTATTTTTCTAGCTCTATAAAAGAGCTTTTCAGTAGTTTGATTGGTATGGCACTAAATAAGTAAATTTAGTTAGAATTGTCATTTTTATTATATTAGTTCAACCTGCTCATGTGCAACTGATGATGTTCAAATTATTCAAATCTGACATTATTTGTGTGAAAAATGCTTTGTGATTGTGTTCATATAGTCCCTAGATTTGTTTTGGCAGGTAAACTCCCAAATATTTTATAGTGTCTACAGTAACCTTAAATGGGATTTCTCTTTATATCCCTTGCTCTTTGGCTTTGTAAATAATATATGCAATGCATGTGATTCATATGGGTTTATTTTGTAGCCTGCAACATTATTAAAGTTGTTTATTAGTTCAAGTAGTTTTTTACTTGGTTCTCTAGGATTCTCTAAGTTTATCACAATATCATCTGCAAAGAGTGATAACTAGTTCTTCTCCACCTCTTCTAATTCTTCCATTTTTTTCTCTCTAACGCTAACATCTCTGTTAAAGCTAACATTTCTAGTGCCATATTGAATAACAGTGGTGATAATGGTCATCCTTGTTCCCCCCCCCCCTGAACTTTTTGGAAGTGAATCTAGCTTATCCTCATTACATATAATGCTTTTTGATGGTTTTAGGTTGATGCTACTTAATATTTTAAGGAAGGCTCCATCTATTCCTATGCTCTCCAGTGTTTTCAATTGGAAAGGGTATTGTATTTTTCGAAAGTTTTTCTGCCTTTAGTGAGATAATCATATGGTTTCTGTTAGTTTTGTTGCTGATATGACCAGTTATTCTGATAGTTTTTCCTAATAATATTGAGCCAACCCTGCATTCCTCATATAAATCCTGCTTGATCAAAGTATATTATTTTCATGAGAAGTTGCTGTAATTTTTATGCTAATGTTATTTAAAATTTTTGCATCTGTACTCATTAGGGAAATTGGCCTACAAATTTCTTTTTCTGTTTTGTCTGCTCCTGATTTAGACATCAGCACCACATTTATATCATAAAATAAATTTGGCAGAACTCCTTCGTCATCAATTTTCCCAAATAGTGTGTATAGTATTGGAATTAACTCTTAGAATGTTTGATAGAATTTGGTTGTAAATTCATCTGACCCTGGAGAGTTTTTCCTAGGGGGTTCATTGATGGTTTGTTGAATTTCTTTTTCTCAGATAGGGTTATTTAAGTATTTTACTTACCCTTCTGTTAATCTAGGCTATTTATATTTTTGTAAATATTCATCCATTTCATTAAGATTGTCAAAAATAATGGGCATACAGTTGGGCAAAATAACTTCTAATTATTGGTTCAGTTTTCTCTTCATTAGAGGTGAATTCGCCCCTTTTCATTTTTGATACTGGTAATTTGGTTTTCTTTCTTTTTTTAAAAATCAGATTGACCAAAAGTTTATCAATTTTATTTTTTCATAAAACTAACTCTTAGTTTTTTTATTAATTCAATAGTTTTCTTAATTACAATTTTATTATTCTCTCCTTTGCTTTTCCAAAATTTGGTATTTAATTGGGGATTTTCATTTTGTTCTTTTTCTAGCTTTTTAGTTTCATACACAGTTCACTGAACTGTTTCTGTTTTATTCATAGAAGCATTCAGAGATATAAATCTTCCCCTAAGAACTGGTTTCACTGTATCCCGTAAGTTTTGGTCATTGTCTTATTATCGCAATTCACTTGAATGAAGTTTTTGGTTGTTTGTATGATTTGTTGCTTGACCCACTTATTCTTTAGGATTAGATTATTTAAATTCCAATTAATTTTTGACCCATCTTTCCATGACCCTTTCTTGTACATAATTTTTATTGCATCATATTATAAAAATGATGGATTGACTATTTCTACTTTTATGCACTGGATTATGAGGCTGTGATGGCTTAGTATTTGTGTATGTGCCATGTGCTATGGAGAGAAAGGTATATTCCTTTCTATCCGCCTTCAATTTTCCCCAGAGGTCTATCATATCTACATTTTTAAGAATTCTACTTATCTTCTTAACTTCTTTCTCATTTATTTTGAGGTTAGATTTGTCAAGTTCAGAGAGGGGGAGTTGAAGTCCCTCACTTGTATATATTTCTATTTATTTCTTCCTGTAATTCCCTTAAATTCTCCTCTAAGAATCTGGATGCTGTGCCATTTGTTGCATATATGCTTAGTAATGATTTTGTTACACCATCTTTGTGCATTTTAGCAGGATATAGTTTCCTTCCTTATCTCTTTTGATTAGATCTAGTTTTGGTTTTGCTTTGTCTGAGATTAAGATTGCTATTCCTGCTTTTTTGTACTTCAGCTGAAGCATAATATACTCTCCTCCTGCCTTTTCCTTTTACTCTCTGTGTATCCCTGTTTCAAATATGTTTCTTATAAACAACGTATTTCAGGATTATGATTTTTAATCCATTCCTCTATCCATCTCTATTATATGGAATTCATACCATTTACATTCACAATTATGATGACTCTATGTTTCTCTCCATCTTATCTCCACCCCCTTTTATGTTTTTATTTCTTCCTTCTCCCTTCCCCTCCTTAAAAGAATTTTACTTTTGATCACTGCTTACCTCAGTCATCCCTCTTTTCTAATAACCATCCTCCCTTTTCTTTCCCTTTTCTCTTACTAATTCTTCCTTCCCTTCTAACTACTTCCTCCCTTTTCTTTTCCCTTCCCCTCCTACTGCCTGTAGTGTAAGCTAGATTACTATACTTAAATGAGAATGTAATTCTCTCCTTTGAACCAAATCTGATGAGTAAAGCTCAAACAGTGCTCATCTTCCTCCCTTATTTCCCTAGACTCTAACATTTCTATGCCTCTTCATGTGATATAATTTATTCTTTTCTGCATCCTCTTTTCCTTTTCTCCCTTCACACATCTTAATAAGGTTTTTTATCATCATGCCATTTAATTTATACTCATACCCTCTATCTATGTGTATCCCTTTTAAATGTTGTAATAAACATGTGATTCTCAAGATTAAAAAATATCATCTTGCTATATAGGGATGTAAACATATCTAGACTCTTTTTTTTCCATCATGGGTTTCTAGTAGACCAATAATTCTTACATTTTTCTCTTTTGGATACATTTTCCAGGTCAGTTGTTTTTCCAATGAGATGTTTTACTTTTTCTTCTATTTTTTTATTCTGTAGATTTTATATGAATGATTCTTGACACCTCATAGAGTCATTAGTTTCTACTTGTCCAATTCTAGTTTTTAGCATTGTTTTCTTCAGTGAGCTTTTGTACCTCCTTTTGTAAAGAGGTATTTTTTTTTACATTTAGGTTTTGTATCTCCTTATTCATTTGTCCAGTTTTCTTTTGAAGAAGTTGATTTATATTTTTAAAATCATTGGTCAATTTTTTTTTCACCTCTTTTATTTGGTTTTTAAAATTCTTTTAAAATTCTCTTCTAAAAATATCCTTTGGGCTTGAGACTAGTTCATATTCACATTTGAAGTTTCAGATTGAGTACAATATTAATGCTACCCTCCTCTTAATTCTTATTTTGTTTTCTTCTGTCCCTGTAATAAAATAATATGGTCTTTTCTTTTCTAATCTGCTTCTTGCTCTTGGTGATTGCCTTTTTCCTTGCTTTTAAAGTGTATCTCTGCTTCTTAGGCATGGGGGCCCTGTCTCATGTTTCTTGTTCTGGGAGCTAGGGTCCTGGTTATTGGCTTTGTGTATTGTGACCTCTAGTTCTTCCAACTATATAATGCTGCAGCTTACCTGGTGCTGAGCTGGCTGGTTTGTGCCAAGGTTGAGGCCAGGTGAAGTCTGAGTTTCCCAGGGTTACACTAAAGCTCCTGGTATGAGTTATGGGGAAAGGGTGGTCTGGTCCCTAGAGATCTCCTCCTCCCCCAGAGCTACACCAATCCTATCTGTGGTGGTGTCTGTCCAGTTCCCCTGACTGTGTGAAGGCATGCCTGGAGTCCTGGTGTTGGTGGTTACCAACTCCACCTCCCCCAGAACTTAGGATTTCCTGTTGGTCTGCTCATGTGGGACTTGCTGAGATGCTTCTGGTCTTACACTAGTTCCCTTCAGTGGCAGCAGAGGGACCCTTCCCAGTGATCTCCCTAGTATCTCAAGCTGAAAGACTTCTGTTGACTCCACTATTCCAGTATTTTTCCTGGGGCAGTGTTCTCTGGGTTTTTCAAGAACAACAAGCGAGGGTGAGAACACTTACAGTTTACTCCACCATCTTGGCTCCAGGAAGTTCAAGAAGGTGAATTTCAAATATTTAGTTTGTGGGCTGATAGCTCAAGGAGTAGCTGCTGTGGCTGCTGCAGCCCCTGCACTTTTCTCTTATCCATTTCTATCTGACTCCCATCCTGTGTTGAGCAGTTTGGGAATCCCACCTGCTGTGCTGATTCAGCCTGCCTAGGGCATTCTGGCTCTGCTATGGTCACGTCTGTGCCTCTATGATCTGTGCTCCCCCAGACTAGTTTTACAGATCCTTCCTATCGACCTTTCAGGCTGTCTGGGCTAGAAATCTGCCACACTCTAGATCCCAGTGGATTCTGTCACTTTAAAATTCGTTCAGATACCCTTCTTAGAGTTACTGAAGGAATTTGTAGATGAGCTCAGATGAGTCCCTGTTTTCACTCCTCCACCTTTTCCCTTGTCTCTATGTGTCTCATTCTTGCTCTCCCTCTCTTTCCAGAAATGTTATTTATGGCTGTGGGAAAACTCCCTAGTATAGTGAACGGAATGATGGGCCTGCAGACATCAAGACTGAGATTTCAACTTAGCTTCAGATACTTTCTAGCTTTGCGATTATAGGTAAGTCATTTAACACAAGTTTTCTTCAATATCCTCATCTGTAAAATGAGAATGAAAATAATGCATACTTTGTAATATTGATGTAAAGTTCTAATGAGATGACATTTGGGGGGTGGAGCCAAGATGGCAGAGTAGAAAGACTCACCTATGCTAGGTCCGAACCCACAGCCCATGGATTTCCTCTAAAAAGAACTCCCAACAAATTCTGTAACAGTGGAAGCCGCCCAGCAACACAGAGAAGGAGATTTCTGTTCCAGAGAGCCCTGAAAAACTGATCCCAAAGGTCCATCGCACTCTGGACAGGAGTGGAGCCCTCTCCCAGACCCGGCCATGCGGCACTGAGAGGAGCGAGCAGATCCAAGCAGGCATCAGGGATGGAATCTCCAGAGACCACGAAGGTCCCTCCACCCACAGACTCACAGGTCAGTGAGAGAGACGGGCTGAGAGGGGAATGGGG
Source organism: Potorous gilbertii (assembly GCA_028658325.1). Taxonomy (NCBI): domain Eukaryota; kingdom Metazoa; phylum Chordata; class Mammalia; order Diprotodontia; family Potoroidae; genus Potorous; species Potorous gilbertii. Next base: position 10,865 of record JAQQSK010006415.1, read on the forward strand.
TGGCTCCGGGACTCAGGCCCCCTTGGGAGGTGGCGGCAGCGGGAGTGGCAGTGGCAGTGGCAGCGAGAAGCCAGAAGCTCCATAGTTACAGATATATACGTAATGATAGACTATCTCAATGACCTGTCACCTGTATGTAACAACCTGGAAAATGTTCAGTCATCATAAATTTGCTTTTTCCTATGTTTATGCCCAATTTTGTGGAATTGTGGATCTCATTGTGAAGAGTCAAAAAAATTTCAGAACCATTAGAATGTGAATTTAGAAAAATGTCAACTGAAAATCAGCAGCATCTGCATAGTATCAGCATAAATAGGGTGTCTCCCAGTTAGGTTGTATATTGCACATCTTCTATGGCAATGGTAAACATATTTAACAAGCCTATGTCTACCTGTTTTATGTGTCACTTGATGTTTATAATCAGAGGATTCTGACAAGAGTTATGCTATACTTTTGTATATCAAATAACCTTACATGATCTCAACATATACCTCAGAATTACCTTGTTTGAGGGAAAATTCAAAAGCTGCAATTTTGATCCAAACGCCTGAAAATTTTTTTTCATATTTTTGATAATTGAAAATAATTAACAGTGGTTCTTGTATTCTTTACACAAGTAAATGTTGTGTTTATTAAGACAAGTTCTACTATAATGGATTATCTTCAAAAATCTTCCTGTTCTTTTCTTATATTTTAGCAAGTCTACATTTACTGTAATATATAGATCATTCTCATAAATATTTATTGAGATGAAAAATTAGTCATATAAGTGAACTATTTCTTATTTCTTCTTGTTAATATACATATGTATGTATGCATATATAATAATGTGTTTTATCTATTTTGTTCTTGGGACGTTTGCTCTCTTTGTGATATCTTTTTGTGAAAACTCATCCTTGAATGCCTTTGTATTTCCAGTATCTTCAAAATATATTTCCTCTGTGTGTATTTGCTCAGGTGTGGATACTCTCAGATACTCTTCTTGACCTAGTTCCTTAAGCACTACTTTTTATTTCCTTAGAGTACATAACTATTTTTGCAGTAGTATCAATCCAAAGAATACTTCACAAGAAAAAAAAATGAAGGCATACTTTGTTCCATTTCACATCTATATATTGTCATTTTCTGGTATCATCTATTAATGTTACTGGGATGATCTGGCTTAGTAGAGTGGGAGCATAAGAACCTTTCTGCAGATGCATTTTCCTTTCCAGTCTTTTCAAGTTTGATAAGGCAATGTTGCTTTTAAAATACTGCTTTCTTTCCTTGCAAAATTGAAAAAACAAAGTTTTATTGTAAATTGTTATTTTGATTTAAATTCCATTTCTTCCCTCTTGGTAAAGAGATTAAGAGTTTGCTGATTTATTTGCTTCCTGAACTCTCCTGACCTCCTCATTTTGGTGATTATCTTATGGAATAAACAAAAGAAAATGAGTGGAAAAGAATCACAGAATTGAAGGATCTCAGAGTTTGAAGACAACAGAGAGATATTCTAATTCAACCCATATTTGATCCAGCATGTCATCTATATCATCTCCAGTAAATTAGTCATGTAGTATTTGCTAGAACTCACTACTTTTAAAGGAATCAGTTTCATTTTTTGAGAACTCTAATTGCCAGAATTTATTTTTCTTTATATCGAACAAAAATCTGTTTTAATTTTTTTATCTACTTCTACCATTTCATATTTTTTTCTTGTTGGAGCAACTGAAAAAATTAAAATCCCAAATTGTAGCTGACAGTCCCTCTATCGTTACAGCATCCCAGAGTGGAAGGTACAACCCACTTTGGAAACCTCTAAATCAAGCTAGTTATCTTCATCTATTTCAATTATTCTTCATCTAGAATGGTTTTCTTTGGTTTGTTTTTCCAACTTCTTGTTCTGGTCACCTCATTGTAGACATACGTTAGTTTCCCATTGACCTTCCATAAATAACATTCCTAGAATTCACCACATCAGTTCAAATATTGTCTTATCACAGTAGATTTTGGAGTTTTCACCTTTATCATTCTGGACGCATGGTTCTATTAATGTAGTCTAGGATTGTATCAGCTTTTTAGCTCCCACATTACATGCTTGACCCCCTGTTCTTTCAGTACACTAAGACTTTCTAAATCTTTTCTTTTTTATGTAAACTAAGGTCAAATCAGATCTCCCATATTATATATTTGTTCAATTACTTTTAAAAATATGGAACTTTAGATTTATTTATAAAATTTAAAACATATTAGATTTGACACATTATTCTTGCTTGTCAAGATCTTCTTGGATTCCAATTCTATCATCCAATCTGTCAATCAATACTTGTAGCTTTCAGTAAGTAATCTGCAAATCTGATAAGCATATTGTTTACCCTTTCATTGAAGTCATTTATACAGAAAGAAGAAAGGGTAGGAAAAGAAAAGTCATATTAAGTTCAATTGATAACTAAGGTGTCCATATTAGGTATTTAGTCTCATGCATACTGAGCGTCAAACAGAAAGCAAATATTGGTTCCTAAGCCATATGTAGAATAGATCTCATAATTGGACATTCCTCTTTAACTCAGATGAGAGTAAGGTTTCAACATTACCAGCTCTCCACCCCCCCCCCCCCCATAGCTGCTTCCTCTGCGTCTCTGTATTACTTCTTCCTTTTGTGTCTCATTTTTATAATATACAGGCTCCCTTTTTCTACCCAGTTTTGTTTGTTACAATCATGACATTATACACAACTCAGCCCCAACCTTTCTTTCAAATAATCTTCGTAATGATGACAATTTTAAGAATGATGATAACATTCTCATAGACATGTATATAGAAAATTTTATGTATGTATGTGTATATATATTTATATGGAGAAAGAGAGGGAGAAAGTGAGAGAGAGAGCCCCTGTCTAGAATAAACAGTTGGACATTAATGGATGCCTTATAATTAGTCTTTAATGTTTTCCTTATTTTTCTTCTGGATCTTTAATAACAAATTTTCCATTAAGTTCTGTTCTTTTTTGTTACAAATAGCCGAGAGTCTTTCAGTTTGTCAGATGTCCACTGTTTTTCTATTCATGATTTTACTCAACTTTGCTGGGTAAATTTATTCTTGGATGCAACCCCAGCTCTTTTGTTCTTTGAAATATGGTACCCCAAGGCCCTTTTAGTATCTTGGTCTTTTAGAGTAGAAGCTTCTAGGTTTTGTTAAAACCCCACTGTATTTCTAAAGTATTTAAATTATTTTGTTTCTTGTTGCTTGCAATATATTTTTTATAATTTGGGAGATTTGAAATTTGACTATGATATTCCTATAAGGTTTCCTCCTAGATTTTCTTTTAGGTGGTGAAAAGATTTATTTTTTAATTTTTTTTTAATTTTATTTTTATTATTTTTTTTATAATTTTATATTTTTTTATAATTTTATTTTTTATATTTTTATAATTTTATAATTATAATTAATTAATTATTTTAATTTTAATTTTTATTTTCTTTATTTATAAATGTTCTACAATCACTTCCTTAAAATTAAGATTTTATACCCCCACACCTTTCCCCCTACCCCCCTCCCTCCCCATGACAGCATACAATTCTGTATAGGTTCGACATATAC
>JAQQSK010006416.1:0-14442 GCA_028658325.1 Potorous gilbertii
TAAAAAAAAAAGCAGGGCTAGGATTCCTGTAACTCTGGAATATTTGTAGACTGAGTAGTGCTATCTTCCTTTTCAGAAGCCTTTTCACCATCATGATTCTGATTCATTTGAGATCTATACATATACTTGCATACATGCATAATGAAGGTACCTTCCCAATCCTGCTGTCAAATGTACTCATTGTTATCCATTTCAGCGGTATTGAAACAGCTCTTTAGAACTTGCCCACAAATGCAGACGGTTATTTATCCTGGGCATCCTTCCATCCCAACCCATCAACCCTAGCACTTTAGAGACTTTCCTGTTGTGTTTTAATGCATCAGCAAAATGGAAGCACTTTATATGGCACTGAAAGAATTTAGCATGTGGGCCCTGACCAGGGATGGAAAGAAAGCAGAGTACTAAAAGAAGAACATCTGCATTGGTTTAGAAACAGTCTTAGTTTGGAAATGACTTGGACGCCATGGAGCCTAACATATGTTTATACTATTGCATAAAAAACAAAATAAAATGGTTAGTAATGGGGAATTCACTACCCCACATGACATTTTATTCACTTCTAGGCAGATACAATTGTTAGAAAGTTATTCCTTATAGTGAGCCAACCTCCCTATAATTTGCTTTCTTTGCTGCTATTTCGGCTCTCTGGGGTCACATACAAGTTTTACATCTCTTTCATCTCATTGCCTTTCAGATATTTAAAGAAATTGATGAGATTAAAATATCAAACTATTAGTATTCACATGGATCTACCCTCTCATCTGGTTGTTCATACTAATGATGTCTATCACAATAATGACATCTGTCATAAACTCATTCATGCCTGACCATCCTATGTGACTCTTGGTCCATGTTCCCCATAAATTCATCACAGAAATTCTACCCAAAGTGCTAGAGGAATTTCTGATATCAGAATATCAGTGAAGCAGTCTAACCCTCTATTTATTCTCTCTCTCTCTCTTAACATATAACAAAAACATCTCTTTCTATCATACATTTTCCCAATGACATTTTTAAAACACTGTATTGGCCCAAACACAGAACACATTTTTTCCCCAATATTTGGTTTATACAAATCTCGGGGTGGCCTATATACCAGCCACTGTTTTATCACTTATATGCCTCTTGTATAGTAAAGAAAAAGAACTTCAAAAGACAACTCTGATCAACACAATGACAGAGCATGATTCCAGAGGACAGGAAATGAGGCATGCTACCCACCTTTTGAAAGAGTCAGTCAACAAGAATTTATTAAGTGCCTACTATTTTCCAGGCACTGTGCCAAGCTCTAGAGACAAAGAAAGACAAAAGACAGTTCTTGCTCTCAAGGAGCTTGGTAGATTCATTTATGAAACAAGGATGATAACATCATCTGTCTCACAAAAACACTTGTAAGCAATACATGAAACATTATATGCAAAGTGCATTGCACACACCTTAAGGCGTTATATATCTAGTAGCTCTTAAGTGACTTGCTAGAGTCATGCAACTAGAAGGTCTCTGAGATGGTTCTAAATCCAGGTCTTCCTGAGAAAATTCTGCACCAAAAAATGCTGCCTCTCAATTAACTGTGTAAGGGTCCTCAGGACATCTATGTAAGTCTGATTCCTTGTTCTGATATTCACTACCAAGTGATGGAAATTATATTGGGCCATGCACTTCACCTCTCTGGTCCTCAGTTTCCTCATCTGTAAAATAGAAAGTGCAATAATTTCCTGAAGATATCATGCTAAACGTATATTGTAAAATTTAAATTAGTATTTAAATGCTAGCTAGTCTGCTGGCTTAAGAGGGTGTCTGCTTTGTAACACTGGAGTTGGCATGGCTACCATTTTGTTTCTCTCATTGTTCCTTGCGCCATTCAAAGATGGACCCCAATACAAAAGATTTATCAGTGGGAAATTTTTCTTGGTCATGCCTGACTATATGCTTGTCTTTAAATTCAACTGCTGTTAGCATCTATTTCCTGTTTTCCAGTATTTACTCTCGATCTCTACGTTTTGCTCATTCAGTTTGGTTTGATCCTACAGTTTAGAGGGCCTTGGCTACCTTTCTTTGGGGCTATCTTCTTTCTTACATTTCAGCTTTCCACTTACCCCCTTTTCCTTTGCCCCCTCCATCCCGTTGGGTAACCAATTCTACACTTACCCTCAGGATCATTGTAATGGTGTTGGCACACAAGCTCCTATGGCCCTCTGATGGCCTCTGTGGGTATTGCACCCCCTCAAGCTCACCAAGACTTGGACTGGAATGCTGTCCTCATACTTAATAGCTATGCATTTTAATGCAAATGACCTAAACTCTCTTAGCATCAGTTTCCTCATTTGTAAAATAAGGATAACAGAGGGTTATTATATAGATTAAATGACATAGTAAATGTTTTATAATAAGTGTTTTCCAAATGATAAAATGCTCTGTATTAACTATTGTTAAAATAGCTCATATCATGTTATCTTAGAAAAAATAAAGAAGATGGAATGGAAGGAGGATGGTCAAGCTATAGTATGATTTCTGAGATGATACATTGTGGCAGATATTTTTAAAATATTGGTGATTAAATATGATAGTAATTGTATTTTAGGTGCTAAGCTAATGAGCATGGGAAAGCAGCCACACGATCAAATCAGCAAAGAAATTTAAGAATAGCTTGATCTCAAATACAGGGATGTATGGAGATTCTAGTCTAGTCATCTGATTTGGGCTGCCTTACCTACATATATATAAATATATGTTGAGGAGAGGAAATGGCTCTGAAGAAACTCTCAAATATGTAATAACCAGCAGAGCATTGTTTATACATGCATGCATATATATGCATACATAATGAATGTATATAAATATGCACATGTATAGGCAGATATAAACCTGCTTTCTGAGTATCTATGTATTCATATGTATATGCACATGTGGGTGTAATCAGACATTCCCTTCTGGTTAAGCCAGAAAAGAATCAAAGCATCATTAGTATAAATTTCCCTTGTAACACATGGGGATCAGGTCAACCATTCAAGATGTTTTCCCCATCTGTAATTGTATCAGATTTCTATTTCTGCAATATCAGGAGGTGTATGTGAATTTTTCCCCCCTTGGAATCCAACTGCAGTGATTTCGTCATGTCTTTGCCATGTCTGGGAGGATAGAAACCACCGGGGAGAGATTGTATCCATCTCTGGCTGTCTATGGTTTCCACAAGTAAGGCGGGGCCATAATCTGGGTTGGTTATATCACAATAAAAGTTAATAGTAGGAAGACAGGGCTCCGGGCTTTGCTGGTTATTGTACTTCTAAGAGGATCTTATAAGGCATTTCCTCTCCTCAACAAGGGGAGAGAGAGAGAGAGAGAGAATGATGGAGGTGCTGATAGATTTCAGGTGGGAAAACTGAGCAAAAGATCAAAATGAAGGGAGGGAAAAAGGAAATCCTGTTTTTCTTCTGAAAGGAAAGGAAGGTTCAATTCCATATAAAAATGACAGTTTTCTTGCCAGTCAGTTTAACCTATTTGATTGTATTGAACTTTGACACTTCTTTTAAAAGCTTGCTTTAAAAAAAAAAAAACACATTAATAAATCCTATTTCTTCTAAGTTAATTATTTTTTTATCTTTCTTCCTACTAAGTCTCTTTCTAATCTTGTCCTCTTACTTATCTTGCCTATTTCTTGTAGGTGATAAATTTTCAACAGCAGATATGTGATTTTGAACCTGCTGAACAAATATGAAAGGAAAACAAAACAAATCCTTTAACTTGTGATCATGGGCATCCCCACTGGGCCTGGATGCAGGTCCCAGTTGTTTAAAAATCAATTTACAAATATAAATTTGAGATTTTGAGATTAGTAGCAACTTTAGAAATTATTCAGTGCAAGCCTCTCATTTTATATGCAAGATAGGTTGATTCATATGGTTTGCTCCAATGCATGGATGTGGCTTTTAGTGCTGGAGATAGGTAACAATCTGATCCTGACCCACTTTTATAGAAAGGAAGAGAGCTGAAAGCAGTATCTCCATCATTACCTGCAGCAAGGCTACTAAAGCTGTTTTCTATTTGCTCCAGTATTCAAGATAGGTACCGGATTAGAATTATATCTCTCTGCTCCTTTCAAATCTCTCTGCTCTAAAGATATGAGCAGGAATGTGTTGATAAGTGTTTAACAACCTGCTATAGGGCAAAAAATATATGTTTGACACATTTTAAGTGCATCATTAACATTTTCTCCATCACTTCCTTAAGTTTAGACAATCAACAAAATAATGAATCATGTCATGTTTTGTGACATTTGCCAATTTCCATGGTGTAAATGTTCCCAATGAAAATACAATCAGTTCTCATGAGTTGGTAGGAGTTGGAGTTGGCTCCCTGCTGCAAAATTTTGTAGGAAACAGAAAAGGATTTTTGGTCACACAATATTAGAACCTAATGCATTAGGCTAGCAAAGGATAATTTGAGTGTGTATAAATAAATACATATATATACATATATTATAATAACTATATATGTATATGTGTGTATGCATTTATCTATACACTTATATAAGGTTACTTATATATCATATCACATTATATCATATCATATTATATTACATTATATTTTTATATTATATTTTTATTATTTTCTTATTACAATATATTTTTATATCATGTCATAGCATGCCATGTCATGTTTATCATGTAAATGAATGTACTAGAACAAACCTTGAATACATAATATTAGAATGAGCCTTAGGGGATGAAACATTAGAATGCTGAATGATAGAACTGAAAGTGACTTAAGAACATGAAAATATTATACCTTAAGATGTTAGACATGGAAGAACATGTACTACATAATTTAAGAATTAGAAGAGAACTTGAATATGAAAGGTTATAATTGAAAAGGAACTTCATTTAGTTCTACCCCTTATCTAACAGAAAAATAAATAGTGACATAATTTACAAATATAAGATCCTACTGATCTCTGTGTGTAACTTGACCATAGTCACATAACAACAGATGTCCGGTGATTAATGACAGGAAGATGTATTAGGGAATCAGAGAATCATAGAGCTACGGTTCAGAGGATCATCCCATCTAGACCAAGCCTTTCATTTTATAAGCAAGGATCAGAGAAAGGAATGGCTGCTCCATTCCAGCAAGTCCACTAACTCTGGTACTCTAAATATTGTGCAAATTGGTCTCAAAACTATCTTCTTCTAACTCCAACTTGAGAGCTCATTCCACATGACCATGTTGAATGAGAGAATTGCAAAGAAATGAGCAATAATCACTCTCACCATGAGTTAATCATTGTAATAACATGTATCAACCCCAAGAATATGTTAGAAAACAGATGCTCTGAGATTTATGGAGATTGGGCTGGTATATCAGAACAACAAATTCTGCAAAGCAGACAAGACATTCTGCTATTGCATAAACTTTCCAAAATGGCATAGATGTTTAGCTTAGCAGAAATATCCCCAAATCACATGATGGGAGGAGGGGAAGGAAGTACTGTCTCTTCTCCCTTTCAGTCCTTTAAAATATGTCTCATATATTCCTTTTCTTGAGTTTATTTCAGTTTATTTCCACTAAGCAGAAGAGCGACATCAGTCAGCAACAATGTTTTTCTGAGTCTGTCAAACAGTAACCTGAGGATAGAGAAGGTAAAAGAAAGACATTAGTAAATCACAGGAGACTGGAGATACATCACATGTTGGTGTCAACTCAGGAAGTCTCTGGGTGTTATAATAAGCATCCACAAGTAAAGCCTTCCACCTAAACAAGAAAGGATAGGTAGAACATCATAATCATTAGTGCCATCCAACAAGAAAATAACTTGCCGCGGGAGATAGTTAGTTTCCTGTCACTAGACGTCTGTGAGCAGAGAACAGACAGGGACTTGTCAAGGCTGTTGTGGGTAGGATTCCAAGCTCTTTGTTTGAATGGATGATCTCTCAGGTGCCTTCCAAACTTGGGGATTCTGAAACCCAATGAGTCAGACATTTTTGAAAGCACCTACAGTTCTAGGATTTAGTCAGAGTTGTTTCATTAAAGGAATGTGTTGTGTATGTTAACAAAAGTTTCATTGAAGGACTATACATATGTGTGTATGCATAAGCATGTGTGTGTATTTGCAAGTGTGTATATATGTGCATATAAGCACATGTATATACATATATACATGAATAAATACAAAAATGAAGAACATTTTCTTAATCCCTACTATGTTTCAGATACTGTTAGAAACCAGGGAAACAAATACAAAGAAAGAAAAAAAAATCTACTTAAAAGTTGCCTAAATTCTAATAAGGTGGTGGTGGAGAGACAATAAGTACTTATACATATGTACTTTTCATGTACACACATGTGTCTATACATGAGTGAGGCAGCTAGGTGCAATAGTTGGGCTTGGTGTCAGGAAAACCTGAGTTCAAACCTGTTAAAGCACAAGCTCAGTTCTCACGGGAATGGTGTCGGGTTAGGTGAAGGTGAGGGCTTAACCACTGAGCTCTCATGAGGCCCCCCAGAGAACAGTGGGGAATGGAGAAGTGAGACATGAGTTATCCTGTTTTTCCACCTCTTCTCAGTGGGAACTTGCTGGGGAGAGCATCCCACCCTTGAGGTTGGTCCGTGGTCTGAGCAGGTTTTGTTAATTGGCTAAGGGGCTGAGAGCACGCTGCCCACGAGTGAACTTTGTACTTGGGAGAGCTTAACTGGGGACAGAAAAGCCTGAGAAGGGAGGTTTCCTTTCTCCTCTGGAGGGAGAAGGAGGCTCCTGTGGGGAGAACTCATCTTGCATGTCAACATGTAGCCTGTATCAGTAATAAAGCCTACACCTCTACTTCACTCTGGCAGTATCCTCTCCCATGAGTTTATCCGGCTAATCACCGAAGACCTGGTATAGGTAAGACGACCCGGTAGCCCACAGAAGTTAGGCCAGACACAAACCTGGTCTTAGACCCTGACTGTGTAACTTTTGGAAAATCACATGACTACTGCTTGCTCCAGTTTCCTCAACCATGACTGTCATCATGTCATCATCATCACCATCATCACCATCATCATCACCATCATCACCATCATCATCACCATCATCATCACAACCACCATCTCCTCCTCTTCCTCCTCCTCCTTCTTCTCCTCCTCCATCCATTCCATCTCTCTTCTTAATTTCTTATAATCAGGCTTCTGATCTCACCATTCCATCAAAATACTCTCTCTAAAGTTACCAATGATCTCTTAATTTCCAAATCCAACGACTTTTTCTCAATCCTTTCTTCTTCATCTTACTGTTGCTTCTAAAAGAATATTAACCTTCATCTCTTTGATACTTTCCTCTCTCTAGGTTTTCAGAATACAACCTTCTCCTGAGTCTCTTCCTACCTATAAGCTCCTTCCTTCTCACATTCCTTTGCTGGATCATCCTTCAAGTCATACCCTCTTATTGTAGGTGAATCAAAGGGATCTTAACTGGGTCCTTTTCCTTTTCATGTCTCTCTTTATGCTACTTCATTTGATCATCTCATCATCTTCCATAGCTTTAATTACCATCTCTATCCTAATAATTCTCAAATCTATATATAATACCCTAATCTCTTTGCTGACCTCTAATTTCATATTTCCAACTCCCATTTAGAAATCTTGAACTAGATGTCCAGTAGACATCTTAAACTCACCAAGTCCCAAACTGAACTCATTACCTTTTCCCACCTCCTGCCTTCCCAGTGAAACACTATTCCCACAGTCCTGCAGGCTCCAAACCTAGGTGTCATTGTTTACTCTTCATCGTCTTTCATTTTCCGTGTTCAATCTGTTGCCAAGGCCTGTAGACTTCAGCTTGGCAACGGAAATCAAATATTCCTTTTTCTTTCCTCTGATATTACCATCGTTTTGACTCAGGTTTTCGTCAACTTACTCTTGGACTACTGTGATAGCTTACTGCCTCAAATGTCTCCCCAGTGCAATGCATCCCCTTCAGTTGCCAAAGCGATTTTCCAGAACATAGCTCTTACCATGTTGCCTTCTACTCAGTAAACTCCATTGTCTCCCTGACACTTCTTGAATGAAATAGAAAATTCTCTTTTTGACTTCAAAGCTCTTCGTAACTTATTACCATTCCCTGCTAAAACATACACCCCCCCTCACATTTTTCCAGGTTTCCTCCATGAACTCTTTGATCAGAGACAATGACCTCCTTGCTGTTCCTCAAATAACATGCTCTATCTCTTGACTCTGGGCATTTTCTCTGGCTGTCCCCATGCCTGGAATTCTTTTCCTCCTTATCTCTGCCTACAGTTTCCCTGGGTTCCTTCATGTCTCAGCTAAAATCCTATATTCTATAGGAAGCATTTCCCAGTCCCTCTTACTTGCAGTGCCTTCCCTCTTGGAATTATATTCTATTTTTTTCCTGTATAGATCATCTGAGTGCTTCTTGTCTCCCTCATTAGACTGCAAACTCCTTAAGGGGAGGACCAGTTTTTGCCTCTTTTTACATCTCCAACACAGCACAGTTCTTGTCACATACTAGAAGCTTAATGAAGTTTCACTGACTAATAGTAACTATATAGTATATAATCTATATAGTACCTACTGTGTCCAGTGTGTTAAGTACTTTACAAAGGTCTCATTTCATTCCTGCAATAACCCTGGGAAGTAGCTTCTATCATTATTCTTATTTTATAGTCAAGGAAACTGAGGCAAACATGCTTCAATGACCTGCCCAGGTCACACAGCTCGCAAGTCTCTGAGGTTGGATTTGAACTCTAGTTTTTCTTGCAAAGTAAAGTGTTCTATCCACGAAGCCATCTGGCTGTCTCTCACTATAAAATGAGGATGACAATAGCACCTACCTGTCGGGTTATTGTGAGGATGAAAATGAGATAGTACTTGTCAAGGGCTTAGCATAGTTCCTGTCATATAGGAGTGTAGTGGGTAATATAGAAATGCTAGCTGCTATTATATATATATATATATATATATATATATATATGATATAAACACACAAACATAGGTATGAACATACCTATGTATGTACCTGTGTCTGCACATATATGTATATATTACTTACAGAATACATATGAAGTGATAAGCAAATAAATGCTGAAATAAACAAAGTAATTAAGTATAACATAATTTGAAAGAGAAGGGAACTAGTAGTTGGGAGATAAGGAAAGACTTCCTATGGGAGATAGTGCTACATCTTAAAGGGAAAAAACAAAATTATGAATTAGAGGTAAGAGAGAGCACATTCTAGTAACATGAGATGGTATAGATATGGTTATATATAAGTAGAAATCTATTGTTATCAACATAATGTCAAGGAAATGTTAGGACTTTAGCTCTATCAAAGGGCATATAGAAAGACATGATCAAGAATTATACAGAAAGCACAGATATAGAAAGGTGGTACTATGCATTGTTGAAAGAATGTCCACAATGATGATATCTCACATCCTTTGGAGAGCTTCATGTGTATATACTAAAATTAATATGTGCCCATATATGAATGTACAGATATATCTATGTATACTGGTGTACTCTTATATATAGGGTACATACACACACAATCATCATATAGTGTACATATATATATATATATATATATATATATATATATACATATACGTATGGGTACACATTAAATATATACTCACATATATATGTGAATCCATCAACTTTGGAGAATTGGACCTATGATTTTATTGATATAGGAAATTCTCAGTAGGAAAATTCAAATATTGCATAGAGAGATAGATGGGAAGCTAGGTGGCACAGTGGATAGAGTACTGGGTTTGGAATCAGGAAGACTCATCTTCATGAGTTCAAATACAGTCTCAGAAACTTCTTATCTGTGTTACCCTGAGCAAGTCACTTCACCCTCATTGCCTCAGTTCTTCATCCATAAAATGAGCTGGAAAGGAAATGGCAAACCACTATATTATTTTTGCCAAGAAAACTCCAAAATGGCATCACAAAGAGTTGAACACAATTGAAACAACTCAACAACAAGGATGGATGGATAGATAGATAACAGTAGCTGTGCTAATATATACACATATGAACATTTTGAGTAACAGGGAGATGTGGATAGACAATTGATCTTGGGGGCAGAAAGACCTAGGTCCAAGTTCTAATTTTCATATATGTAACCTTGAATGAGTCACTTAAACATAAGAGTGCTTCAGGAATCTCTCTAAGACTATAAAATTGGGAACAGTTGCCAACTCCACCACACGCGCGCGCGCACACACACACACACACACACACACATACATACACACACACACCTATAAACACACTCACATCCATATCTAATTAAGTCCTGTCTTCATAGGAAGTTTTGAATAGAGAAATATCTTCCAGTTTTGACAACATATATGAATGTATCATACAGATGAAACTACTTAAGGAAAGCAATGGTTATCCTTGGGGATTTTTGGTAGTCACTACAAAATATAAAGTAAGAAAGCCAGTCTCAGAAGAAGACTATAACATTAACTGTGAATGAGCTTGCTTTAAAAAAATATCACTGATGTCATCTGATTTTCAGTTTCTTGATCTGTGAAATGACTAGATGCAGCTAGATGACCTCTAATGTCTCATAGATCTCTAATTGCATCTTCATTCAGGTCCACCATGCAGTGCATAAGACTCCCTCCAATTATAACAGTTTTTGTAAATGCCAGAACCAATAGCTACAAAGTCTTGGGATTGGAAATTACCCAAAAGGAGATCTAGTCCACTCTGATAAAGATTTCCAGACAACTGACTACCTGAACTCAGTTTGAATGTAGCAAGTAACTCAAACATAAATAATTGAACTCCAAGTCCATTGCTTTGTCCACTGAACACCAATTGGATTTACTACAAATTACATTGTCTAATCTCAACTTGTCCCACAGCATGGTCCCTGCGATTGACTTATTATCCCACTCACCACAGGGGCTTTTCCAAACCTTTTTATTCCTTCCCAAGTCTTCCATGGCTCCCCATCCTATCATTCCCAACTGAGAACTTTGCCTTTTATTTTATTAAAAAAATATTGACATCATTTGCCAAGAGACTTACCTTCTCCTTTTCTCCTCATATCACATTACCAATATGTCTTCTTCCACTCTTTCTTCCTTTGTTCTTATCTCACATAATGATGTGACCCTTCTCTGTACCAAGACTCATGGCTGAAGTACCATTCTCTCTCTCTCAACTTAGCATCCACTCAGTTGCTAAGTACTGTCAATTGTACTTTGAAACATCTCTTCTATATGACCCCTTCTCTCCACTGATACTTCTATCACCCTGGTACAGTCCATAACCAAGTCACCCCTGGACTAGCGCAGTACCCTACTGGTGGGTTACCCACTTCAAATCTCTCCTCACTAAAGTTTATCCTCTACTCAGCTGTTTAATTGATCTTTCTAAAGCACTGGTCTGATCATGTTATCTTTCCATTTCATGAACTCCAGTGGTTCCTATTATTTACACATCCAGGTACGAAATCCTCTGTTTGGTGTTCATAAGTCTTCATAATCTACCTCCTCATTCTTTCTCTCCAACCCCTACTGGTATATATTCTAAAATCCCACATTGATACTCTCCTACCTGCTATATTCTTCACATAAGACACTCGATTCTGATTTTGGACATTTTCCTAGGCTGTCCTATGGCTTGGAAATTCCTCCCTCCTCATCCCAATCTCCTGACTTCACTATGATTTAGCACAGAACCTGGAACATAGCCGATGCTTAATTAATTTTTTTATTTATTTATTGAGTGAATGAGTGATATGTTTGGTTTTCTCTTTTCACATTAGAAGGTCCATATTAGATACCCTTTTTAAGATGATGCACTTTCCTCTTTTATTTTTTTGTTTCAGGCCTTATATTCTAAGACCTCTACCAATGCTGGTCTTTGGTGTTTAAAGTTCTACCTTCTCTAAATTAATTCTGAGCTCCCTCTCAGCTATATCTTTGTTGGCTCTTTCTCCTAAAAATCTGCATCAGAGAGGCCCTCTCCACTGTAACATTCTGTACATCCATGACTATAAGATGCCAGATTTCTCTTGCCCTTGGAATTCTATATTTGAAAGAAACAATACCAACTGCCTGTTCTAACAGAGAAGTTTTTGGGTTTCCTTTGATTGAGTTTATGTTCAACTTTGGAATGCTCATTTCGGATCATTTAGACAGAATGCAAACAGCCCCGTGATTTTTATTGATCCAAAGGAATGTGTTTAAACAATCCTCAATAGATTTACAAATTAGAGAAACTTTTTCCCTCTATTTCAAATTACATTCAGGGAGCAACTTCCTTCACTTTAATTGCTCGGCTGTGCCTTTATTAAACTGAAATTCCCCGTCAGTTTTTAAATGCTGCAGCTGTTTTTTCCCTCTATTTGTCTCTTTCAGAGTAAACAATTAAGTTGCCATTTCAATCTCCTAAAAAATGCTTATGATTGACAAAACTTTATGAAACAGTAGCAAATTGGAAGAAAATTACAAACGTGAGCACTGAAGAGCCAAGATGTATTCACAGGAAAATCTGCCATTATAGGGTAACAGTGTAATTGGCTGGTTAAATAGATTATAAACAGGTTGGGGGCTCTATGATTTTTTTTTCCTAAGACTTATGATTTTACAATTTAACATCATTCTGACTCACAAAGGCTCTCACTGAAGACCGTCTTGTTCAGTGTTAATTAATACCTCTCATTACCATGTTACATTGAAGTTTACATAGCTTTTTCTTCAGCTAATCCTTGGGAGATGATGAAGGCCAAGCATATTATCACTCTTTTACAAATGAAGAAACTGAAGCACAAAAAGTTAAATGATTGCTTATGGACACCCAGGTAGTAGATATTGGAGAAGGGATTCGAATCCTGATCTTTTGACTCAGTCTAGTGGTCTTTCTAATATATCAAGCTGTCACTGAGAAGTCCAAGGAAATGTCGTAAATTTCATAATTATAGAATTTAACTTTGGAAGAAACTTTAGAAGTTATGTTATCCAACTATTATCTGAAAGAGAATTCCCTACAAGTAAATAAGCAATTTCTCATTGATTTCTTCTGGTCCTTTTCATCTCTGCAGATATAATCCTATAAAGTCCTCTACTGATGGGAAACCATCCACTGAGACAGCCCATTCTACTGTATAGCTTTTTCTTACATTAGTTAAAAAATGCCTTCTAACCAATAGATTTTTTCCCCCATGTGCCCTGTCTGTATCTTGCAGGACAAACTAACACAAATTTAATATCTCTTCTATAAGATGGCCATTCAAATATAAGTATAGTAATCATATTTGGCTCTAAGTCCTTTCTGTGGGCTAGAATATGCTTGATTATGTTTCTCACATAATTTATTCTCTATTGGTTTACGTCAGCTGGTTACTATCTTCAGAATATATTCTAACTTGTCAATGTCCTTCCTCAGATTTGGGTCCCATATTGCATCCAGTCTTACAAATGTGGTCTGATCAGGATAGAAGACAAAAACGCCCTGAATAACTTTGTTAAAAGAAAATGCTCTATTGGAAGGTGACTCTCCCAATACATGATAAGAATTCATTGAAGAAAAGTGCAGACTTAAATGTCTTGATCATTTCCCCTCAAAGATTAGTGACTCCCAAAGACAAATATTACTAGTAATTTATGTCTCGGTGTACAAAATCTACCAAAAATTAATAAATTATTTTGTTGCTAAGCTTTTAATTATGAATATCATGAAAAACTTCAGAGACATTGAGCTTTGAAGAACAATTCTTTTTATGGGTTTTCATTAAAAAAAGTTTAAGAGCCTCATTGAAGTATGTTCTTCTAACTTCATAAATAACACAGAATTCTAAATTAAAGTAGGCCTTGTCCAAAAGACTTATTTTTGAAACTGCAGCTGGATGAATGAATGAAAGATTTTCAATGGGCCATGATGACTTAGGGGAAAATCAGCCATTTTCCTCCTGTAATGAAATTTACGTAATGTAAAAAGTGATTTATTTTATTTTGCTCAAGATTTTTCCCAACGATCAAATTACTGGACTCTATTTAGAGTCTGAGGTCTGGAAACCTCTAGATCTTGAAGAAAAGAGAACTAGACTGGTAATAAAGAGATACAGCTTCTGTGTTGGTCTTGGTCACCTGGAGAGTAGGACAAAAGAGGAATAGTAGTAGTGGTTGTAATGGTAGTACTTGTAATGGTAGCAGTAGTGATGGTGGTGATGGTAGTAACAACGGTAGTAGTGGTAGTGGTGATTGTGGTAGTAGAGGTGGTAGCAGCAGTAGCAGCAGCTCCACTACTAGCAGTAGTAGTAGCAGTAGCTGTTGTATTGGTGGTGGTGGCAGAGAGAGTACTAGTAGTAGTAGTGGTGGTGGTGGTGGTGGTAGCAGCAGTAGCAGCAGCTCCACTACTAGCAGTAGTAGTAGCAGTAGCTGTTGTATTGGTGGTGGTGGCAGAGAGAGTACTAGTAGTGGTAGT
>JAQQSK010006417.1:0-14441 GCA_028658325.1 Potorous gilbertii
AACTCGGGCTGTGTGACTCTGGGTAAGTCGCTTAGACTTACCTCAGTTGCCTCATCTGCAAAATGAACTGAGAAGGAAATGGCAAACCTCTTCAGTATCTTTGCCAAGAAAACCTCAAATGGGGTCACAGAGAGTCCTATGTGTCTGAAACAACTGAACAACAACTTCTTGATCCTAAAACCAGTGCTCTATCCACTGCTCCATCAGTTTGCCTAAACGAATCAGTAACTGGTGTTATTCAGGAACAGAGGAGATAGTAGGTGGTGGAGGCAGTGTTTTCTAGACCTAACTTTGGGCTACATTTTTGATCCAAGACTTAGTCTAGTTAAATGTGGAGAGGTTCATCACCAAGTGATACTTTTTTTCAGTCTTAGTAATTCATCAATAAGGCCATTTACTAAGAGATAGAGAGGTTGAGATCTATATAGATGAGAGAGAACAATTCCATATTGATGAAAGAACAGAGCCTTAGAGAATTGAATAAATCTTCTCTCAAGTCATCCATCCATCCATTAAACTAGCTTTTATTAAGTTCCTACTATGTGGGCATGCAGTGTATAGCCTAGGGTATGCAAAGCCAAAAAACAAAAAGAAACAAAACTGCCCTGACCCCACATAGTTCACCTGCTACCAGGAGAAAATGAAATGTGCACAGATGGGTGAATGCACAGTATACAAATGTACCTGGGGGTGATGGGTTGCTTGGGTGCCTGTGTTTGGACCCCAATTCTAAAATCACATTTCTCTCTAAAAATTACAATTCTCCCTAGCCTCAAAACACTCTTAGGCTGTTTCTCCCTAGCCCAAGAGCATCCTGCCTTAGTAAAACTTTTATCTCTCCTGATACAGTAGCCAGTTGCACCTATGAAATTTACTATTTTGAACCAGCTGTGTATTGGCTGAACTAGCTGTGTACTTGGTCATAAAGACATTTACTACTCAGTGACCAGTCATATGTATCCTAGACTTGGACATATGCATACTCACTTTTGCTTATCTTATCTAATAAGACATTGATGGGGGCAGCCTGAGTATTTCTCAGTCAGCCCTGACTATTAGTTGACTTAGTGATGTTTCAAGACTAAAACCATAATTCTGTGTAACTCCCACCTTGGGTTATTTCTCAATGAACTCTGGGCAAAATACCTGTGCAGTAGATAGAGAATTAACTACTCCATAATCCTAGAATCCCCTAGTTAGCATATTTTGGCACATGTTTTACTATAGAATATCCTATACAAACTTTAACTGTACCCCTCTAAAATTACAGGCTCCCTAAGAATTCTTGCCCACTGAAAATTGTAACAATACATTTTTAACCACCTTGACTTCAAGAATGCTTGAGTCTGCAAATTCTTTCCAGATGATCCACCCATGGAGCTCCAGTATTGAGGTTCCTGTATCTTTATTGATCCTTGGCAAGAAGAAGTGCATTGGCAACTTGGAGTGGGGTGGGGTGTGCAGCATGAATCAAGATAGGCAAGATAGGCTGAATTTGAACTAAGGTTTAAAAGAAGCTAAAGAATTTTAAAAGCTGGAAGTGAGGAAGGAATTCATTTTAGGTGAGGGATATAGCTTCTGCAAAATATAGAGGTAGAAGATGCAGTATCTATGGGAAACAGAAATCTTTCTATGTAGGCTACCATCCTGTAAGCCTATGTATGAGTATATGGTGACATATCAGAACCTCAGATCTGAAATGTGTGTGGGGAATACAAACTTGGTTTGCATATGAATTTTTCAGAGTGTACCATAACCTCTTGCCTCCCCTCTCCAAATATACACTGAGGTGTTGATGATACTGCTTACATTTCATTTCATTTATTTCATTTCAATTTCTTTTCAACCCATGAACCATTTCCCTTCCAAGAAAATATTTCAATAACTTTCTTTTAATTTCAGGTTTTCAATTTTCCTTTTCCCCAGTCAGCACTTTCCAGATCTCTTAACTACAATTTGTTTTTTCCTTTTTGAGTTTCAGATTTGAAAATTTGGGTTTCCTGGGATTTGTCTTATAGACTTTTACAGAAACTTGATAGGCTGGAATAGAGGGTCTTTGTGATTCTTTAAAACCATGAAATTCCATAATCCTTTTATCTTTTGCATCTGGTGCTATTTGAATCCAGAGAGCAAGACTAGAACTGTTGTTTAGGAGATGTTATAGGGCCAGGCAGTGAAGAGCTTTAAATGATAAACAGAGACATTTATATTTGATCCTAAAAGTAATAAGGAGTTATTGGAGGTTATTGAGGAGGGAAATGACATGCTCAGACCTGAGCTTTAGGGAAGCTTTGTGAAGGATGGATTGGAATGGGAAGACATTTGAAGCAGAGACCAAGGGAGGAGGCCATGGTACTAGTCAAGCTGAGAAGTGATGAGAGTTGAATTGGGGTGGATACTGTGTGAATTGCAAGAAGGGAAAGTATATGAGAGATGTTGTGGAGATAGAAATAAGAAACTTTGGCAATTGATTGGACATGTGAACTTTGCAAGAGTGAGGAAAGGAGAATAATGCCAAAGGTATAAAACTAAGTACAAATCCTAAGAAGGATGGTGGTCCACTCAAAAGATAAAATGGAAGTCCACTCAAAAGATAAAATGGAAGTTCAGAAGAGGGCTGAGTTTTGGAGAAAAGATAAAGAGGTCTCTTTTGGATATTTTGAGGTCAAATGTGGTACTAGGGATCAGGAGAGCAATTAGAACTACAGAAATAGAACTAGAGTCCAATTTCATAGAGGTGATCATTGATGTATGAGATCTTAGAAGGTCAACGAGTGAGAATGTTATGAAAAGAGGATACAGGATAGAGCGTTGGGGCTACATGCACAGTTAAGGAGCATGGTATAAATGGTAATATAGTAAGAAGATTGAGGAATGACTAGACTTAGAGGAGGAGCATTGAGAGAGAACAATGTCCTGATAACCTAGAGGTAGGGAATTTGCAGCTATGAGGCCATTTGTGGCCCTCTAGGTCCTCAAGTGCTACTTTTTGACTGAATCCAAACTTCACAGAACAAATCCAATTAATAAAAGGATTTGTTCTGTAAAACTTGGAATCAGTCAAAAGGCCACACTTGAGGACCTAGAAGGCCACAGGTTCCCCATCCTGGATTAGATACATGATACACAGTAGTAAATGACCATAGTACTCCATCATTTGTTAAATGAAAAGATCCAATTAATTTTTGACTGTCACTCCATATCCTTTGCCTTCTAGAATATTATATTCCAAATTCTCCATTTCTTTATAGTGGTGGCTGCTAAATCATATGTGATCCTAATTGTGACTCCTCAGTACTTGGATTCCCTTTTTCTAACTGCTTACAGTATTTTTTCTTTAACCTAACAAACTGCTAACTCAAGCCTTCATTGAGACTATTTCCTTCAGTTGCTTCTCCCCTCTGATTGGAGGGCTAAAGGGCAGGTTACCAAACACCTCCCAGTGCCTTCCTTCATAGAGGGCAGAAACTATACACTTGTTTATATGCGTCCTTCATTGCCAAAGAAGACCATGACATCAGAGAAATGATGACATGACTTGCACTTGACTTTGTTTTAAGTGAGGGAGGGCTGTGCAGGTCACCAGCCTTCCTTCCCCTTCAGAGCCATCTGAATCCAGTGACCAGATATTCATCAGGATGACTGGAGATGACCCAGGATGCACCGGGAGACTTTGGCCCCTTTAGGCCAAGGTCTTTGCAGGTATTTACTTAGGGTGAGATAACACCCATTGGTTGAATAGGACTGTTCAAGAAGTAGCCAGGGAATGGCCCCTTCAATGAGGCCAATAAAAGAAAGACATCTGACTGGGAGGGAAACTGCAACAGTTGCTATTGATAATCACTCTGAAGCCAGGAGGGTCCAGAAGAGCCCTTAAGCAGGGGCCATTTTGCATCCCAGCTTCAGAGTGTCCTAGGTTTAAAGTTTTGGGAAAAACTCACTTCATTTTGCATCTGCTGCTCTGCCTGATTTTAACTCCCTGGAACAAGATGCCTCTGCACAAGGTAACTTCTCCATTCTAGCCCCCAGCCCTGTTTTCCTCCTTTTGTGTGTTGTCTCACCCTTTAGATTGTAAAATTCCTTGAGGGCAGGGACTTTTAGCACAGAACATAGCACGTTCTATGTACTTAATCAATGTTGATTGGATTGGATTGGATCAGTACCTGGAAGCTCTGGATTTTTACTATGATGTTCCTGGCAGTTTTCCTTTTGGAACTTCTTTCAGGAGATGATTGGTATATTTTTTCGATTTCTATTTTGCTCTCTTGTTCGCAGAGATCTGGACTTTTTTTTAAATGTAGTATTTATTTTTAACATGCTTTTGTTTTTAAATTTTGAGTTTCAAATTTTCTCTTGCCCTCCCAAGCCCTTTCTGAATCAATGAGTAGACCAACAATAAGTCAACTATATGTGTGAAATCATGCAAAACACATTTCCATATTAGGCATATTTCCAAAAAATAAAGAAAATGAGAATCATTAGTTTGCACTCAGAGCTGATCAGTTCTCTCTTTGGAGATTGTAGCACTTTTTTATCCTTAGTCCTTTGGAATTGTATTGATCAAACTAGTCCAGGCTTTTATCATTACAACATTCCTGTTACTATGCACAGCAACATCCTTGTTCTTCTTACTTCCCTTGGCATGGCTTCATATAGGTCTTGCCATGTTTTTCTGAAACTACCCTCCCCTTATCATTTCTAAAAGCACAATATCATATGTCACAATTTGTTTAGCCATTCCCCAATTGATAAGTACCCCCTAAGTTTCCAATTCTTTGTCACCACAAAAAGAGCTGCTATAAATATTTTTGTACATATTGGTCCCTTTCCTTTTTCTTTGATCTCTTTGGAATACAGACCCAATATAGTGAGATTGCTGAGTCAAAGGGTGAGCTGTTTTATAGTCCTTTGAGACTAGTTCTAAATTGTTCTCCAGGGTGGTTGGACCAGTTCATTAATCCACAAAACATTCATTCATGTACCTATTTTCCCCTTATTCCCTTCCATGTTTATTATTTCTGATAAGTGTGGGATGGAGTTGTTTTAATTTGCATGTTTCTAATCAATAGTGATATAATGACAATATGACAATAGATAGCTTTGATTTCTTCTTCTGAAAACTTCCTGTTTATATCCTTTGACTGTCATTTGGAAAGTGGCTCCTTTTTTTTTTTTTTTGGTACAAATTTGACTCAGTTCTATAATCAGTTTATGTATTGAAGAAATGAGGCCTTTATCAGAGAAACTTGCTGTAAAAATTGACTATGGTACCTTTTAGCAAAATGTAGATTTTGTTATTTCTCCTTTTAATTAAGTCTATTTTTATTTTGTCTAAGATCATGATTGCTATCCCTGCCTTTTTCCAATTTAGTTAAAATACATTAGATTTTGTGCCTTTATTTTAATTCTGTCATTTCTATTTCAAGAGCATCTCTTGTATAAAAAAAACCTGTATGGTTGAATTCTGGTTTCTAATTCATTTTTACTGTCTGATTCCATTTTATGGGTGAGCTCATCCCATTCACATTCACAGCTATGATGACTATATATTTCTCTCCATTTCATTTTCTTCTATTTCTTCTTTTCTCTTTTTTTATCCTATCCATCCTCAAAATTCTATTTTGCTTCTAACCACTGCCTCCCTTAATCAGTCCTCCCTTTTATCATCTCCCCACATTTCTCTTATCTCCCCCTCCAATTTCCCCATTGGGTAAGTTACATTTCTATGCACAACTGGGTGTGTATATATATTTTTCCCTCATTAAACCAATTCCAGCGAGAGTGAGGTTCAGTCATAGTCCATGATTCCCACACTTTCCCCTCTGCTGTAAAAACCTATTCTTTGCATGCCTTTTTGATGTGTAGATATTTTCTTCATTCTACCTCTCCCTTCCCCCTTCTCCCAGTGCATCCCTCTTTCTCACCCTTTCATTTTTTGGAGATCATTCCAACATAATTGACTCATACCCATGCCCTCTGTCTATGTAGTCTCCTTTAAACTGATCTAATAATGATAAAGTTCTTAAGAGTTACATGTATCATCTTCCCACATAAGAATATAAACAGTTTAATTTTATTGAGTCCTTAATGATTATTCTTTAATGTTTGCCTTTTCATGCTTCTCTTGAATCTTTTTTGTTTGTTTATCCATTCTTCCAGTTCCCTTCCTGACTTGGAACCTAAACATTGAGCTGGGCTCTTCTACATTTCTGGAGGGAAGATCTGGGCTCATCATGTTGCAAATTTCTTGGAGTATTAGGTTATTCCAGACTCACGGAGAAGAGACTGGGAACTTGTAAGCTTTCAGTGCTTCCAAAGGAAACTTATTCAGGGCAAAGTTTGATTGCTGAGCCAATCCTGCCTCCACCTCAACCCAGTCTGAGGTCTGTAATCCTGAGCTCTGAGCTTCTGGACCTAGGTTTGGATCTGTAAGAATACCTGTTGGACTCTGTCTCTGTTGCTCAGGTAGAAAGCTCTATTGGTTCAGAGTGCCAGAATTATAGACTCTCTTTTGGCCTTATAGATCTCCTTTGGTCTCCTACCTTGGTTATTTCTCTTAAGGGATATATGCTAGAAGTGAGACCTGACTCTGAGTTTGGGGACTGAGCCACACCATGGTGGCTATCGGCTTCCTTTCTGAGTACACTATCCAGGGTCTCCCTGCCTGAGAAAGGCAATGCCACCACAGTAAGTCCCTTTCTCACTTTGTCCTGGCCTTGCCAACCATTACTGGATAGTGGGTGGCAAAGTTGCCAATTGGCACCTGTCCCAGGTGCGGTGCTCTGGTGTGGGTCTTGGGATGCCCTTCTTTGGGTCTTAGATCTCCTTTTGTGCTAATACTCCACTTCTTTCTGGACCCTAGAGTGTTCTGTGTACTGCCAACTCCTGCCCCAACCTTGTCCCTAGTGTCTGCCAAACTTTCTGTTTGTCTCTTTACTCTGACTTGGGATGGACAAAGGATTTACTATGTCTTTTTTCGGAATTTCTTATCAGGCTTTGGACTGGCACAGTTCCTAGATTTTTGGAGGCATTGTACCTTAAGTGTATCCTCGTCCTCATTCTGATCAATATCGTTATTGTTAGTATAGTGCTTCAATATTTGCAGGACACTTCATAAATAGTATCTTATTTTATTCTCACAGCAACCCTGCAAGGTAGATACTATTATTACTCCCATATTACAGATGAGAAAACAGGTAGACAGAGGTTATGTGGCTTGCCCAGTGTCATACAGGTAGTAAATGCCTGAGTTAGATTGGAACTCAGGTCTTTCTGATTTACCAAAGCTTTTGAAAGAGATATATTTTCCTTTGTAACTTTGGAGTGAGAGAATAAAGAGCTTAAGACCCTCTCTTTGGGATCAAAGCTTAAGCAAGTATGAGCCTGGTCCAAGTGAGTCCAGAGCCAACATTTATTGATACGTTCTCCCCACTCCCTTCCCACATATAGACTGACCTGTGAGTTAACAAACGACATCCTTTATATTTTTTTTCCCATGGCACATGAGTCAGCTGGTTATTGCTGGGAGTATTCCAGCTTGGGAGTTGGCAAGATGTGAGCGGAAATAGAATAAGAGAGTACAGAGTTAAGAGTAGAGTTGATCAGGTTAAAGAAGTGTCTACGTTAGGGAAGGAGAAGACATAGCCAGAACAGAGATGTGATTATCTCAATATGAACTGTGAGGTAAAGGAACAGGAGATCACAGGAAGATAAAGAATAAATTTAGGAAAAGCATAGGAGAAATGGAATGTTATTACTGAATAAAGGAATTTCAGATTTATTGATCAAGGAAGTAGAAGACTTTTGGGTGATGGCAAGATCAAAGGTGTGGCCATTTCTATGTTTGTAGCTGAAGTGGATTGAAAAAGTCGGTCATGGGAAGGGAGTAGACTAAGGAACTGAGAGGTTAATGTGTTAGGGGGAACATTAACATATATGTTGAAATCTCCTTGTATAAAGTCAGGAGTTAGGTTATAGAGAAATCTATGAGCTAGGCACTGAACTCATTGAGAAAGGAAGGAGAATGTCCTGGGAGCCTGTTGATAGGAGCTCCCACAGTCTGGATGGGATAAGAAACATAGACACAGAGAACCTTAAAGTAGAATCACTATCTTGCTGAGTGATAGACACAGAAGGGAAATTCTAAAAGAGGCAATGGGACCAAGGAATTTCTGATACCTTCTTTATGACCTGTGAGTCTGTATCCCAAGCAGGGAGGTGATGAATATAACCAGGGCTGTAAAGGATGGTAGGGGAGGCACTTGTTATTTGGGTGGATCTAGTTCTCTGTGGATGCCAAAAAACAAAAGGAACATGAGTGGGAGAGGCCTAAGATAAGGGGAACTTCGTTAATTGTAGAACCCAAATTCCAGCTGGCATGGTGGAAGGGGCTGGTTTATCTGGAGTGGGACACTGGAAGCCTATTGAGTTAGCTGGAGATGAGAGAATAGGAAGTAGGGATGATGACAGAGGTGGTTTACTTTTATGCAAATGGGAATTCAATATCACTGGAATTGAGAGAGTAAGAAGTAAGAGTTTGTTAATTATTGGGGAATGAGTCCAGGTTGAGGGGAAGCAGATGGAAGCAGCTCTTCTAATTAATGCAAGTGAGTAAACTTTCTAGGTCATGGATCTGCCTCCTGGTCTCAGATTGCATTCAAAACCAGGTGCAGTCTGATCTTTCTCATGGAGCTGTACCCACTCGTGTGTTGTCTAATCTTTCTCAAGGAATGGATCTTTTATACTTTTGCTATTTTACTACTCAATTCTTATGATTTCAGGACCCAGACTTTAAGATCATTTTGTGAATGGTCTCAAGCAGAGACTAGATGACTGCCCTTTTTGGGATGCTGTAGAAAGGATTCGTACATTGGGTGACTGATTTTATCTGATGACTTTGAATGTCCAACCCTATGCAAGCTTCTAGGAGTTTTTGATTCTTTTATGCTGAGCTTGAAGGCAACAGATTCCTCAGAGGAATTCATGAGTTAATAAAAAATGATTGAAATATATAATTTATATCAAATTGCTTGCCTTCAAAAAGGTGAGGGATGAGAGGGAGAAAGAGAATCTAGAACTCATAATTTTAAAAGACAAATGCTAAAAATTGCTTTTACATTTTATTGGAAAAAAATAAAATATAGAATTTTCTCCCCAAATGAATGAAAAAGCAATCATGAAGCATTTACTCTGTGCAAAGTTCTGGGAATGCAAACACTAAATCAGGACTTTTCCAACACTCAAAGAGCTTAAAATCTATTTGGGGAGATGACATGCACACACAAAGGAATACACAACATACAAAACATATTCCTTGGAGGGAAAGACACTTGTAGGTGGATAAACAATAAAAATCACCTTTAAGGCAGCTCTTGAACTCATTCTTGAAAGAAACAATGAGTTCCATGAGACAGATGTCTGGAGGGTAATGACAGACAAAACATCATGTGAAAGGAACAGCAGGTAGGGTCACTATGGGTGGAGAGTGCACAACATTTGGCCCTCACAAGGATTTTTAGGTGACCCATAAAAAATGCAGAGGATGTAAAACAGGCCTGCATAACATACCACCTGGAATAGAATTATGTGTGGGAAGTCTAGAGAAGTAGGAAGGGATCAGGCTGTGAAGATTTTGTTTTTGGAGCGGAGAGACAAAGAAACTATAGTTAAGTGACTTGCCCAAGGTCACACAGCTAGTAAGTGTCAGGTATCTGAGGCTGGATTTGAACTCAGATCTTCCTGACTCCAGGGTCAGTGCTCTATTCACTGTGCCACCTAGCTGCCCTTTGTGAAGATTTTTAAGAGTCAAACAAGGGAGTTTATATTTGGTCCTAAAAGCTGATAGGGGAAAAACTGAAGACTCTGAGCTCATGAAACATGTTTATTTAACACAAACTCCAGAAATTCTACCTAATAAAGAAATAAGTGACAGAAATAACACTGGCTTGAAGTGACTTTGAGGAGATGGGCATATTTATACTGGAATTTTGAAATGTCCTTTGTGAGTTTGCACAAATGCTACAAGACCAGCCATATCAAAATAGGGTGGTTTAAAAAAGCTAGAAGTTGCAATAATCATCATGAGTGAGCATATTTCTCATAATATTTGACAGTAAGTATTAAAATATCTATGACCTGCACACAACAATACATTTTAAATGTTCTAGGGAATATTTTAAGTAACTTCAAGCATTTGAAGGAATGCTGTAGGCAATGTGAAATGAACAATTATCCCCTAATGTCAGTCTATATACCTGAATTTTCATTTATTGGGCTAGCTTTAAAAGAAGGTAGATCCCTGTCTTCAAAAGAATCCTTCTTTTTAGGAGACTTTTCAATAAAATACCTATTAGATTTAGGTTGCTCTGGATATGGGTAGACAGAGATGAGAGAAGTTCAGCTCAATTCAGTTCAGCCTAGTACAATCCAATGCAATGAACATTAAATTTTATTGTAGGTAGCTGGAAGGATGTCACAGAAATACTGAGTGCAGAACATAGGAGTTCTGGGCTGACCTTGTACAACATCCAAAGAAGAACTTGGTTGTCAGGGAGATTGTGGTCTAGCCTCTATATTTCCTAACTTCCTTTTATGATTTGAAGTAGCTGAGTTATTATCTATTGGTCTAAGTTAACCCTCCTTCCCCCAAATAGCAATGGTGGAAATCAACTACATTACAACATATTATGGGTCAGTGGATACAGTGCTGGGCCTGATGTCAGAAAGACTCATCTTCCTGATTACAAATCTGGCCTTAAATACTTGCTAGTTATGTGACTCTGGGCAAGTCACTTCTATAAAAATGCGGTTACTCAAAACCATAGTGCTGGATAAAACCTCATCTAAAAGTTCATTTAGTCCTACCCTTCAATTTGATCTAGAAAATGAGGACATGAGAAGAGAAATGATTTGCCCAAGATCAGTCACATAGTCAACAGCAGGTTTGGGATGGACTAGACCCTAGCTGTCTTGAGTCTGAGGCCAGTATGATGGCTAGTACCCCATACTTCCTCAAAGGAACAAAAGAGCTAAATATGTAACAGGAGTAGGTTGGATGCAAAAGGAGTGACAGCCAGAAAATCCAAAGAAAAGCATAGGGCTGCAGAGCCCAAGAGCAGCTAGATAGTGCAATGGATAGAGCACCAGACCTGGAGTCAGGGAGACCTGAATTCAGGTGTGGCTTCAGATACTTAACAGCTGTGTAACACTGGGCAAGTCATTTAACCCTATTTGCCTCAATTTCCTCATCTATAAAACAAGCTAGAAATGAAACGGCAAACCACTCCAATATCTTTGTCAAAAAAAAAAAAGTCCAAATGGGGTCATGAAGAGTCAGACATGACTGTAACAACAGGGAGTCCAAACTCTGCCTTGTCCCAGCATCTCCCATACTGGATCTTCAGTATTTGCCTTCTGTCTCAGAAGACATGGGGACCAAATGTAAATTTTCTTGGGAAGCTAAAACTGCCGAAGTAGCTTTCCTTACATGAGTGAGTAAAACCAGAAATGGCCCTCCATCACCATATAGCATGGGGTCAGGGATCCCACTGAAGTGTCTGGGATTTTTCAACTATACCATTAAATTTTGTGGCAATTTTATGCTATAATATTGGAAAAGTCCTATTAACTCTTTCTTCTTAGATTGAATTGTAGGCACTAGATAACATCACATCCTCCACACTAACTGCTATTATTTAGCTCTTTAGAGATATGATTTGGGGCATTCAGAAATCTGCCACCTAAGCAGAGTGACAAATTCTTTTACTTCAGTGAAGAGTGGTTGAGACTGTCGGATAAATAGTATAGAGAGGAGAGTGGGTGAATTCTGCAAGCAATACTGTCCTCTGGTGGTTGCCTTCAAAGACGGCTGAGGAATCTTTGGGAATTTGTTTAGAGGGCTCCTTGCAATGAAGGAGTTGCAATGAGGACAACGAGAAAGAGGAAGGCTTTTGAGCTGGTCTCTTGGAGATACAGCCAAACTTCTAATCCTAGTAGTATTGTTATCCAAACTTACTTTCTGAAGAAGACCAGTGATGTCATCAGGTGATGTCTTGACTTGTGTGTAAAATGGATTTAAGTGACTAAAAGTTGCATGAAGTTCATTAGTATACTGGGATGGTAAGTAAATATGCAAGAGAACAGAACTAGAGTTGAAAGTTAAGCCCTTAGAGGCCACCTCGGCCAACTTCCTCACTGAGGTGGAGAAGTCAAATGAGTTGGCCAAGTAACTCTAAAAGTTCTCTGATTTCAGTGCCAGTGTCCTTGACCTTGTATCCCACTATCTTACATTCTTTGCCTCTTTAATTTTGAGTCTGAATCTCAGAGCTGGAAGGATCCTACGAGATCATCTAGCCTGATTTATACCTTTCTATGACATACCTGACATATGATCATCCAGCCTTTACCTGAAGCTTCCAAGTAAAAGTGGTTCATATCCTTTGACTGAGTAATACTACCAAGGGAAAAGTCCCCAAGGTATAACTATATTTATAGCATTTTTCTTTTTGCATTGCTATAGAAATGATAGAATTGTGCAAAGACTGATAACAAAATGGTTGTCTATTGAATGGGGAATGATTGTCCAGTAGAATGACCATTTGGTGGAATTGCATTGGTCAGTAGTTACATATAATGGAACTGATTAGGAGTATAACCAATTTGTTACCAGAAGACCTGGGTTCAAATCCTGTCCCTGCTAGTTGCTTCCTATGCAAACTTACTCTCTCTAGGCCTCAGCTTCCTTCTCAGTCAATTCAGGGGGGTGGACTCAATGAATTTTACTTCTATTTGTAAAACTTGGGCAAATCACTTAATTCTTTGACCTTCACTTTCCTCAGAGCACAATAAGACAGCACAAAGTGTGTAGTATAACCTCCTCATTTTAAATGGGAACAAGCTGGACTAAATCCAACGCTCCCTTCTTTTTGTCGATTTTTCAACTAAGTGAGCAGTTGAGCTAGGGTTTGAATCCGGAGAGGCAGAATGGTAGAGCTGTCAGAGGAATAGGTTTGAAGGAACTCATGAAAACCTTGGTTCAAATACTGCCTCAGTTCTTATGAGCTAGCTGTAAATTCATTGGCAAATTTTTTGTTTAGGAATTTTCTTAGCAAAGATACTTGAATCCTTCTCTAGCTCATTTTTCAGATGAGAAATATGATGTAAATAGGTAAAGTGACTTGCCCAGGGTCACACAGTGAGTAGGTATCTGAGACTAGATTTGAATTCAGGTCTTCCTGATTCCAGGCTAGGCACTCTACTAACGCACCACCTTGCTGCCCCTCACAAATTAAGAATTGAAAAATTAGAAGGGACCCCAGTAGCCATCAGCAACCATAACATATCTGACAAATGGTAATTTGTCTTTTCTCTTAAGAAAACAAACCTTTTTGAGGCAGTCCATTGCACTTTTGAATTCTGATAGCTCTAATTGCTGGAAATTTTTTTTTTCTGACATGCTTATATTTGCTTTTCTGAGGCTCTCAGTTTGCTACTGTTTCTGGCCTCTGAATACCAAATAAAACAAATGTAAGCCCTTTCCCACCTGACTGCCTTTCACATACTTCAATTCATCAATGAATCAATAAATATTTACTAAGTGCCTAATGTATTTCTGGTACTGTGCTAGACTGGGGAAACAAAGATAAAGATGAAATAGTCCCTGCCTTTAAGGCGCTTGTATTCTATTGGGGAGACAACTTTTGCTTCAGTGTTGGTAAGACTGAGACATGTTACTGATCTTTAAGGGGGATTGGAATACTACATTTGAGGCTATTGGGTATTTATGACCCCACATGTAGAATCCCTTGGAAGGCACAGACATGAGTACCTCAAAAAAAACCTGGAGAAAATCACTAATCTTTGTACTTGCAAAAGGGCAGCACTGATAGACTCAGTATCTCTGAGGGCAAAACTCAACTTGGTTTATTATTATTTTTCCCATAGCTTTTTAAACATAATAAACAACAAAATCAAAGTAAAGGCTTACTAACTCTTCTGATTGGCTACAGTAACAAATTGAAGAAATACTTTTAACAGGATGCGGGAATGTAGGAGAGTAAAAAAATCCTCACCATTAAGAACCCTCAGAAATACATAGGATTAAAAACATTCACATCCCTAAAGGACATTTTCACAAGACACAGGTTCAGAATAATTAATTCAGGATATTAGGTGAGACATAAATGATTGATTATAGTTAAAAAAAATTTGTTCAAACAAAACATAGTATATAGGTAGCTCTTCACAAAGAAGCATAACGTGGGGCGGAGCCAAGATGGCGGAGTAGAAAGACTCACATTTGCTAGCTCCGAACCCACAGCCCATGGATTTCCTCTAAAAAGAACTCCTGACAAATTCTGGAACAGTGGAAGCCACACAGAAACACAGTGAAGGTGATTTCCGTTGCAGAGAGCCCTGAAAAACCGACCCCAGGGGTCCATCGC
>JAQQSK010006418.1:0-14441 GCA_028658325.1 Potorous gilbertii
TTCTCTTGCCCCCTTTCTACACCTCTCCTCCAGTCTTCCTCTTTCCTGACACCTCCTTCCCTCTCTCTTGAGGCCTCCTTCTTTGCACACTTTTCTTCCTCTCCTTTATTTTCCAGTGCTGAGCTCAGTGCCTGACACATAGGAGCTTCATCAGTGCTTATTGACTACTTCCCTTCCTCTCTCCTCTTCCTTCCCCCTCCCCATTTTTTGCCCCTCACTGCTAATTTTCTTCTTCTCTTGATGCTGTGCTCTTTGCTCCTTCTCACCTTTTCTCACCGCAGCCCAACACTCCTTTCTCTGGCCTCAATTATCTCCAGTACTTCCTCCTCCTTCCCTTTCCCCCCTTCCCCTTTTCCCCTCTCTGAGTGAGTCTCCTGTCTCCTTTTCCCTCCATGGTGATGGTGGAGGGGTAGAATGCCTTCCCTCCTTGAGTACCTGCCCTCTTCCTCTGTATCCTCATCAGTCATTTGAGAGGGGGATGGGAACTGGGCTAGAATGGTCAGCAGAGCCTATTCTGGTGGGAAAAATCTGTGATTCAGTGTCCCCTCTCTCATCCAGCACTCCAGCCAGGGGAGTCAGCCTCCTCCTCAGGCAAATGTCTTCCATCTCCTTGAGAAATAGAACCTCTTTGGACTTTAGACTGGGTCTTGGGGATGAAGGAGAGGCCTCATCATTGGGTAAAGCCCACCAGATCACCCTTCAGCAGGGGCTGTTTCCAGCAGATTACAAAAGATACCAGGGCTAGGAACCTGAAAGGGAACAGGATCAGGGAGTAACCTCATCCCAACAAGCCAGTATTGACTTGGAAGATTTTGTCCTCTGCTCCACCTATTTTACTGACCTCTCTTGACTTCCTCTAAGTCCGAGCTAATATCCCATTTTGTACCGGAGACCTTTGTCAGCCCCTCTTAATTCTGGTGCCTTCCCTATGCTAATTACTATTTATCCGTGTATAGCTTGCTTGATTGGTGTGCATGTTGTCTGTCCCATTTGAGTATAAGCTCCCTGAAGGCAAGATCCTATCTTTTTGCTTCCTTTTGTATCTCCAGGGCTTTAGTGTATGTCAGGTACATAGTAAATGCTTAGTAAGTATTTATTGATTGATTGATGTCTGTTTATCACCAAATTTCCAAGTTGAAAGAAGCCACATGTGTTTTGGTTCAAGATCCTTTCTCACATCCGTGACATCCAAGGATGGGGACACCCTATTCTCTCCAGAGGAAGCCCATTTCCCTTTGGGGGTATCCATAATTAACAAAAAGTTCACAGGTCCAGAGAAGGAAAGGACTTCTGGGACTACCTCATCCATGCCTTTTCATTTCACTAATGAGGAACTAAGGCCCAGGAAGTCATATGACATGCCCTAGGCCACTCAGCTAATGAACACAACATCTCAAGATCCAGAGGCAGCCTTCTTTCCACGGTTGTCAGCTCAGATCTGGAAGGATCCATAGAGTCTGACCTCCTTATTTTACAGATGGGGAAACAGTCTGAGAGAGGTTAAGTGACTTGTTCAAGGGAAATATCAGCCAAGTTTGGAATCAGAGCCCACTTAACTGTCCACAGCACAACTGACATTTTGGGTGGATCCTCCGCCCGACACATTATTTTTTTAACATTCATTTTAAAAAATTTCAAATTCCAAATCTTCTCTTTCCCAGCCTTCCCCCACCTATTGAGAAGTCAAGCCACAGGATTCTTTTCATTAAAAAAAAACACCTCCGGTGCCTGAACAGCTCAAGGCCCCTTAAATAATCAGAGTCTTGTTTTCAAAGAGGAAACGCTAGGGAGTTCTCTGAATTTTGTTATGAAAAAATGGACTTCTCTGACCTTTTGTTCTCTTAGAAAACTTGAACCAGCTTCAACTTTCTTTAGTTAGGATTGATAGCTGAACTCTTAAGTTCCCTCTCCTTTTTTTTTTTTCCCTCTCCCCACTTCTACTTTTTATTTGAGCAGTTGAGTTAGTGAGAGGAGAGGCACATGTAGAGGCCATAAGTTTGCTTCCATCACATTACCAAACAGAGCCAAAAAAACGAGGAACTGAAAAGCCCTTGTTTCTCCCATTGTATGCAGCTGCTTTTATATTTCTTCGTTTACTGTCTTCTGGGCTAGAATAGAGAGCTGACCTCAGTCCTGTTTCTGACACGCACTGGCTGTGTGACCCTGGGGAAGGCACCTCTCCAGCTAAGGTAATAGATTTCAGCAAGTACCAATCTTCAGTAGAGAGTTTACTTCACTTGATAGTTTTCTCACAAAAGAGCAGCTCTTGTGCAGGAGCACCTACTGTGTTCCAACTGGTTAGTTGACAAGCACTTCTGAAGCACCTACTGTGTTCTGGATCTTGTGCTACGTTCTAGAGAAACAGAGGACAAAAATCTAAAGGGTTCTGACTCTTAATTTTTTTTAAAGCGTTCTACTTTCAGCAGGACTGGATGAGTTTCAGGGTCTGGCAGGTTTCTCCTGCTTGCTGACACATAGCATAACTAGTGGCATAGGAGATCAGAGGTCATGGGTTCCACCTCCCTCTTTTTTTTTTTTTTAAACAGCTAAAGAAATGCCAACTCAGAGTTGTATCCAGTTGCCAAGGGTCACAGAGGGACTCTGACTCCAAATCCAACCCTTTCCTTTGAACTCCACAAATTAGAAAAGCAATAAATCCATCGGAGGCTCCAACTGCTTTGTTTTTCTCTTTCCTTTATTGGAAGTTAAGGTTAGGGTAGGAACAGAGCCTAGTTTTTTAGGTTTTACACAGTTGAGTCACTTCTTTTCCTTGTAAGTAGGACTTAACTATTAACAAACTGGGGTCTGGACCTTCTGCTACTTCAAGGATCCTATGAGTTCTCCCTTCTAGGCCCCTTTTTCTCCATGTGTACCGATGACCAGCTTTCCTAACCTTCTTAGATGGTTTAATTTGGTACCCACGTACCCACTTCCAAATAATCCCTCATCTGAGGGGTTTCTAGTTGGAAGCCTCTATCTGGGGAAGAATTCCCTCTATAGCAGTCCAGTTGAGCTCAGATAGAAAGGGGAGGGGATGGTGGGAAATGAACTATCCATAAAAGATCCCATGTTGACTTAGTTTTAAAATGTAATGTTATCTACATTTATTTTATTTTTATGTATTTGGTTAAAATTTTTCCAATTACATATTTGTTAAATATTTCCCAAATTTTACTTGCACTGAGGAGTGTTGTGGGCTATGTGTTTGATGCCTTCAGTCTATAGCATAACTGATAAGTGGATACCCAGCCTCCGGAAGCTATTTAAATTAAATTATTTTATTAAATTCAACTGAAATGCCCCACCCATTGTTGCTTGTTCCTCCCTCTTGGGCCAAACAAAAATGATATTTATTAAATGCCTGCTGGGTGCCAGGCTGAGAATTGATTGCAAGATAAAAACAACAGCATCTGCCTTCAAGGAGTTTTTGTTTCAGTCCATTGGGTTTGAATTCTGTATTTATTTACAACCTGTAAATGTTCACGTGAGGCTATTTGAGTAGGAAAAACCACTTATCATAGGAGAGTACCCCTTCCCCATCCTCAGCTAACTGGGGAAGTAGGGGTAGGTGTGACATTGCATATAATGTGAGATTTTTTTTTCTGATCTATGGATCGGTTTTGTTGAATTTTTTTCCTCTTTTTAAAAAAATTTCTTTGATATGAGATTATTCCCTAGGACTAGGTATCTGAGGGCTGCTAGGGGAGAGCTAGGCAAAATGAAAAAAGATCCTTTTACAGATCTCTCAAAAATATTGGGGAGAGGAGTTACTTAGGAAACAACCTCCTGTAGGAAGTGAGACCTATGCTTTGAAAAATGCTAAAAATTATTCTAGAGAAGGGGGTGAGGAGGGAGTTAATTCGAGATATGAGTTATTACTTGTACAAAGATGAATAGGTGGGAGACCCTAAATACACAGAGCTGGTCATACCCATGTAGAGTGAGAGGAGTTAATGTGAAATGAGACTGGTCCTTGCCTGAGGTGGTGCATAAAATACCTCCTTGAATTAGGAAGTTGGAGAAATAGGTTTTTTTTATGAGAGAGAGAAAGAGAGAGAGGGAGAGGGAGGGAGAGGGAAGGAGAAAGAGATTGTGTAATTTAAATAGAAAAGTGTAAAACAGTGTTATCACCAGCTTCTGCCTATTTTGACTCTCTTGATACCTAGGACAGTACCTGTGCCTGACACTTAGGTGTGAATAAATGTTACAAGATGGCCCCTAACTTGGGGTCAGAAAGACATAATTTCAAATCCTGTCCCAAACCCACCCACTGGGCACACTGTATCATTAAATCCAAACCTTCCTTATCTGTAAAATGGGTCAGGATGGGGGAGATTGTCCAGCTCTGATCTTACGAAACACTTGTCAAATGAATCGATTAAAAAATGAGCAAAACAGAAATCCATCAATTTTCTCAGAAAACTACCTGCCTGTTTTAACCGCTTTGATTTTAATCACCATAGTCATTGCCTGTATTAAAAGGAGACAAAACTTGCTCCAAAGCAGTGTGTGAAAGGGAATGTTTGCCACTCTGTAGTTGATCTGAAGGGCTAATTTGCTCAGTTTGGGCTTAGAGGAAGAGGAAGAGGAGGAGGAAAAGAAGGTAGCAAAACCCTGGATGGGTGTTTAATCCTCTCGAACAGCTTCCTGAGGCAGGTGCAGCTCTCCATCTCTGACAAAGGAAGAAACTGAGGTTCATTGATTTGTTCCAAGCCACACAGCTGGGTAGGATTGGAAACCTGCTCTTAAGGGGGCTCACAGTAAGATTTAAAGCCTTCCTGAGATAATTCTTTCCCCAACTGAAAGAACTGAGACTAGATGTCAAAGGTCAAAGACCGGGCTTCTCTTCTTGTATTCTGTAAAGTGTTTTGGTTTGTTTTATGGTTTTTTTAAATTTGTTTTTGGATATCAGGAAGGTTGATAAATGCATGATTCAAAGTTATTTCACAGGTTTCTGGAAAAGGGAGGAAGCATTTATTAAGCACCTCCTTTGTGCCAGGCACTGCACACTAATCACGTTACAAATCTCTCATTTGACACTCACAGTAACCCCTGTTTGTATCCCCATTTTCCAGTGAAGAAACTGAGGCAGGCAGAGGTGAAATGACTTGCCCATACATCTGGTGAGTGTTTTCTGGCCAGATTATTTTTTTAAATGTATTTTTTTTAGGCAGTTGGGATTAAGTGACTTTTTCAGGGTCTAATAGTAACTGTCTGAGGCTAGATTTAAACTCGGCTCCTCCTGATCTGGGCCCAACATGGAGCCACCTAGCTATTTATTTTAGATGTACTCTTTTTTGGACCTATAATTTGACTAGTATAGAGAATTCTTGGCGAGGAAATTTCCTTATCCCTCAGCAGATCCACCTACTCCATAATTGAGTTTTAGAAATTCTCCCTGGGGCTGAGCAGCCCTTCCTATACCTCCTTAACACAGAAAACATGAACAGTTAACACTTCCCACTCACTGCGTGGGAGACCTTGAGCCAGCCCTTTCTTGTCTCTTGGCCTCGGTTTCCCTTGTCTATAAAAGGCAGAGTTTAGATTCTGGCCTCTGGGGTCTTCCAGGTCATGCCAACCCTCCATCAGCTTCTGGGAACTTCCTACCCAGAGTCTGGCAGCTCTTTACAAGAAAACCATGTTGTAATAGCAGCCAGTAGCCAGTAGCCACCTGCTACTGATCATTGCTTCTACATGAGTTATTGTGTAACCTGTGTTCTTTTACCACTTCAGAATTGGAGGGTTTCGGATGTGGGAGAGGCTCATTCAACCCCTATGCAAGGAGGAATCCCTGCTCTAGCCTAGAAGGAAATCTGCCACCTCCCCCCTCTTCCTTCCTGTTGGGTTTTCAGACAGCTGGCATTGTTGGTCACTTTCTCCAGATCACAATCCAAAAATCGCTTCTGGGCACCCATGACTTCTGCCCTTTAGGGCCCTTCACATGCAAAGCCCACTTTCATGGCTTCCTTCATCTCTTTCTCCCTGGACAACAATCATCGTACAAAGTTTCCCATAATTATCTGAATTGTTTGTATTTGTTCCTGTTAAAAAAAAAATTAGACCTGCTTTTCTTTTTTGTTTTTTTAATCCCTCCTGATTTTGTGGCATAGGAAAGATGATGAGGAAACTCCCCATCAGCGCAAGGTCTAGTCTCAGGAGTCACTTGGAGCACTAACGGGGTGTTTCTGACTGAGGCTGGCTCTCCTCTCTCATCCCTTACACCATTATATTCAGAAGACCACGGCTTGGGCTTCTATTTCCTTGCCCCTTACGTTCTGACCCCTTGTAACGGGGTGATGGTTTGGCTTCCCTCATCCCAGCTCAAATTCTTCCTTCTCCAAGAAGTCCCCCTCCATGTTTTTAGGCCTTCTCTCAGAACTTTTCTCCAGTTTATCCCGTCTATGACTTGTTTATACAGAATTTTTTGTTTGTTATCCCCCCTGCCATGAAACTGAGCTTCTTGAGAGAGCAGGGACTGTTTTTGCATCCCCGGAACTTATCATTGAGCACAATGCCCGGCACAGAGTAGGTGCTTTTATAAATGCTGATGACTCAGGAAATAGTGCTCCTTTCCCAGACAGAACTGGTTTCTGAGCACGAGGTAGCCAAGAAATTGTAAGATGGTATTGAAGGAGGTGTGGTAAAAGTCTGCGTGTGGCATTTTAGAAACTCACTGGTGGATTGTGGCCAAACCCATTGGAGAGGAGCAGGAAAGGGCCACCCATCCCCAGGAGCACTGAGGCGATGGGCATAGGCCCTTTCAACTCATTTATTGGACCCCAAGGCTATAGCTTCCCTTATTGGCCCCTGTATCCCTATTTGGAGGGCACCCTCTATCCAGGTTATTAATGAATTTCTGGGCAATTGAATCTTGTTTTACTCACTTTGAAAGTAATCTTATTCCCACTGTTTTAGGGGAGCACCCTTGGGCTGACTGGGGTTGGGGGTGGGAAAGCTCCAGCTTGTTTCAGCCTTCTCTTCAGAAGGCCAATCTGGAAACAATGGAGGCAAATTGCCGATTGATCTCTGGGAAAATTTCCCCATTCCCTTAGGGGTTTATGTAAAGGAGAGTAATGTCCCTGAAGCCTGGAGGGGTAAAGGGTTTGGAAAGTCCTATGTGATTTTTCTGTTTGCTCCTCTTTGAAGCAGAGAGTCTGGGGCTGTCAGGAGCCCAGGGCATGAGGTGGCCTGTATTTTAGGGTGCTTTGCAGGTTGGGGAGGAGAGGTAGGCTTGGGGCCAGTCTGGGGATTTTTAACCATCCCCATGGGCCCCTTGGGCAGTGTCTAGTGAAACCTGTGGTTGTACTCCTTCTCAAAATCGGGTTTTTAATTACATTAAACCAAGTGCATTACAGTATTACAAAGGAAATCAATGATACTGAGTTATCAGAAAATGTATATATTTTTTAAAAACCATACCCTACATTAAGAGCTAAATGACTTCTAACCTAAATGCCTTCTGACTTCTCTTCCAACTCTATGATTCTGTTCCCTGGAGTTCACATTTTAATGTTGGGGAACAGTGCCAGCCTTTACTTGGGTCTTTTCCCGAAGATTTCATTCTTTTGGTTTCCAAGCTCTAAGGTTTTGCTTTGGCCCTCCCTGATCAGTATCCTTCCAACCTCGTATTTACTTAAAAGCAGCCCAGAATTCTATTCTGGAGAACTTTCCATGAGTTACTTTCAACCAGCAAAATACAGCTCTTTTGACAGGATTTGTTTACTTTTGAATTCAGCTTTCTCTGCTCTGTCCTGGCATGGAGGAGTGGAGATCAGATATGGGAAAGCCTGTATCTGGGCCTTGGGGTGCAGTGTGCCTTTGGCTTGTAGCCCTTTGGACCTAGGGAGGATGTTGGAATCTCTGGGAAGGTTCTGAAACCATTGTCTGCAGGGTTCAAGTGTTTACTAGGTGGGACTTGTTTAAAAAGATTAAAGTGCCGGAAGCTTAGAACTGCAAGTAGGTTTTATTTGGTGACCTCTTTCTAGCTCTTTGTAGCAAACTTCACCCTTGAGTGGGAGCCAAAGGCTTGGATTTCGTTGGTGTGGGTGATATCCCTCTACAGATTCAGTTTACCCTCTCTCCATGACTTAGCATCTTTGTGGCCCCGAGTCTTCACAGGGAGTCTCTGAGCTGGGCTAAGCTGACTGAACATGAGTCAGGGAATGGGAATGCTGTGGTGAGAGCCAGAGCTCCTGGGAGAGGGCTGGATTTGGGATCGAAGGATGGGTTCAGATCTGTAGGCTGCCCCTTGTGACTTACCTGGTGACCTTCACTCCTGAGACAGAGGAGGGTGTCGGACCAGGCTGGGCCTGGGCTCCAAATCAGTGGTCCTGAGCTAAACACCTTGCAGTGTTTTCTCAGGCCTTGAGCGATGTTGCTAGGGCTTGCTGGGTCAAAGGCAGTAAATTCTGATGCTAGGTCAGTGCTCAGAGGAGCCAGGATGGTCTCAGGTCAGACTCAGTGACCTCTAAAGTCCCTTCCAGTCCTGGATCTGTGATCTATAGATTTTACTCTCTAGAGTCATTAGTGGTACCTTATTTAATACCTAGCTTCATCTCACCAGGTAAAGGAAAGGATTTAGCAAACCTTTTGATGATGATGATAACTTTTACATAGTACTTCAAAATTTACAAAATACATGTTACTTGCTCTTTACAGCAGCCCCTCAGAGGTCAGGTCTATCCGTCTTTATTCCCTTTTTGCAGGTGAGGAAACTGAGGCAGAGGTTATGTGACCTGCCCAGGGTCACACAACTAGTATGCGTCTTGAGGCTGCATTAGAAGGTGGGCCTTGGTGACTCCAGGCCCAGCCTGCCGTGTGCTGCGTTGTTCCCCAAATATCTCCTACTGTTCTTGTGAACATAGAAACTATAGATTAAATGATAATATAGTCAGAACAATTCAACTGGTTTCATGTCCAAAATCAAAGGGAAGCTGGTAATGGTTCATCATCAGCATGTCAGGAACTCTGCAGTGGTGGGGCCCTGGAGATGAGGGCACCACGCTGGGAGAGGTCACTAACAGTGGATGAAGGAGTCAGTAATCAAGGTATTCCAGACAGGTTTGAGCCTTTACTCCCAAGTCTAATAAGATGAAATTCAGTATCATAATATAAAGTCTTTGCCCTAGTGGGAGATGAAGAGCTGGCTGGCCCAGGGGCTCTCCTTAGATGGGATGGGGTGTGGTGCATGTGTGAGCAGGTGCCAAGCACTTTGTTAAGTTCTGGCCTTCTTTTAATGGATCCATAGATTGCATTAGCTTCTTTCAGGTCCCAAGGTAGCACAGCGCCTGGAAGTCTGCAAGACTCATCTTCCTGAGTTCAAATGTGGCCTGAGACACTTAGTAGTGGTGTGACCCTGGGCAAGTCACTCACTTAACCTGCTTACTTCAGTTTCTTTATCCGTAAAATGAGCTGGAGAAGGAAACGATGAAGCACTCAAGGATCTCTGCCAAGAAAAGCCCAGTTGGGTCATGGGGAGGTGTATAGCACTGGAAAAAACAACTCCACAACAACAATTATTTTTTTGGCTGCTCTGACCTTAGTAAAGCCCTGTCACTGGAGAGCACTTAGCCCCCAAGGGCTCTTTCTGTTGTGAAATTTGCTTTGTCATTCTCTGCTGTAGAAATCGTAGCCCACAGAGCATGCTGAATAAATATTATATAATGCTGATAGAACATGAAACTCTGAACTTGACTGGGGGTGGGGCCCTCCTTATGTGAGTAACTTTGTTATCTCAAGTCTTGGGCTTTGCACCTCACCTAGGTGCCAACCCCTAACCCAGGCTGACAAACAAACACAGTCCAGCCCAACCCCCCCCCCCCCCCCCAATGCTCTAAAGAGGCACAGAGAGACAGAGAAGTGGAGAAGGTATGGAAAGAGATCCGTTGGGGACTGGAAATCAAGTTCAAAACCTGCCTCCCATACTTAGTTGTGTGAACCTGGGCAACTGTTCCAAGCCCCACCTACTTCATCTGTAAATTGGGGATAATAGGACTCTCAGTATGGTGTGGTATATAATCAGCCACCCATAGTTGGCAAGACCTGAATTCAAGTCCTGCCTCAGAGACATACTGGCTGTGGCCCCAAGCAAAATGCTTAAACCTCTCAGCTATCTGGACAACTCTCTTAAGACAGATGGTGGCCATCTACGTTTATTATCAGGTGGAATTTCCTCACTTGGGGCTCCTTATATCAATGACATCAATCAGGCAGCATTTATTAGGCTCCTCCTGTGTGTGTCAGCCACTGTGGTAGGCACTGGGGATAAAAAGTAAAAAACCAGGCCCTACCCTCAAGGAGCTCCCAGTCTAATGGGGAAGTCAGCATGCAAACAGCTATATCCCAATGAGACAGAGACAGGAGAAATTGGGAGTAGCCTCAGAGGGAAGTTACAAGATTAAGGAGGACTGGGAAAAGGTGTGTGGGGGAGGACTGGGTATGTGAAAACCAGGATGTCAATAGTTTAAAGGAAGGAAAAGAATGGGAAAAGGCTTCTTAAAGAAGGTGGGACGAAGCTAAGATTGGAAGGAGGGCAGGAAGCCAGGCCCGGGGCCAGCTGGCCGGGAGCCACGGTTGGGAGATGGGGCATTGGAGTCAAGTGCAAGAATACTGGAAAGGTGGGAAGGGGCCAGGTTAGGGAGGACTTTAAAAGCCAGACAGAGGATTTCCTATTTGATCCTAGAGTCTCTGGAGTTTGTTGAATTGGGGTGGGGGGGGGGGTTGCGTGTGTCTAGAGACAGCTGGACGGTGCAGTGGATAGCATGCTTGGCCTGGAGTCACAAAGATCCGTGTACCTCAAACATTAGCTCTGTGATCCTTGGCAAGTCATTGAACCTCTGCCTCTGTTTCCTCAGTTGTAAAATGGGGATAGTAGCCTTTCCCTCTCAGGGTTGTATTTGTAGTGTGCCTGGCATAGCGCCCGGTACACAGTAGGCACTTAATAAGTGCTGATTTTCTCCCTTTCTCCTTCCCTGTTAGTGACTGGAAGGAGGTTGAGCTGGGTAGAGATTTGAGGTAGAACATCCCCTCCCCCACAACTACAGCCAAAACAACATCTCCCGTCCAGGGATGTTGTTAGACTCAAATACACAGTACTTTGCAAAATGCTAGGTGAACTGTTGTTATAACGGTTAATAATGACAATGACTGTTCTTTGGATTGGGTGTAGACAGCACGTAGAGCACAGGACTCAGAGTCCAAAGAGCCAAGTTTAAATCTGGCCCCAGATGCTTCCTGGCTCTGGATACATCCCTTTGCTGCTGTCTGCCTCAGTTCTTTGTAAAATGTAGGTAATACAACCCATCTCCCAGGGTGATAGTTCTTGCAGTACCTGGCACATAGTAGGTGCTGGTGATAAGCTCATTCCCTCCCCTCTTCACAGGAAGGCTTCAGGTACAGGCTGGATCACTAACCCTTGTCATATAAGTTACGGAAAGAATTATTTTAGGTCCTTATTGCTC
This sequence comes from Potorous gilbertii, assembly GCA_028658325.1. Classification (NCBI taxonomy): domain Eukaryota; kingdom Metazoa; phylum Chordata; class Mammalia; order Diprotodontia; family Potoroidae; genus Potorous; species Potorous gilbertii. Next base: position 11,460 of record JAQQSK010006418.1, read on the forward strand.
TGGTTCAGGATTATTAGACTCTTTTTGTGTCCTGGACTCCTCTGGCAGTATGGTGAAACCTGTGGACCCCTTCTGAGAGTAGTGTTATTAAAGGCATTAAAAATGCAGACTATATGAAAGGAAGCCAGTTGTATTGAAATGGAGATAGAGATGTCAGTTTTTCCTAACCAAGCTCATGGAGTCCCTTAAATCCATCCACAGACCCCTTGGAGGTCCCCACACCTAAAATGGAGGATACCTTCTCTTCTGACTCAGAAATTCTGCAGTTCTTGAGTAGGGAATAAATGATCTTCCCTCTACTGAGCTAAGGATGGTTTCCAGCATATCATTCTGTGACATTTCAGTAACACTGCTGAGGGCCTCCCTTCCCTGGCACACTTGTTGAATGCAGTGAAGAACACTTTCTCCCCAGATTCGGACTCTAGGGCGGTCAAGCTGAGGTCAGTTCAGGTGCCACATTTGTTAATAGAAAGTCCCGGAGCTTTAAGGGCTCAGTGCCTGGCACATGGTGAATATTTAACCAAGCATTTGTTGACTGATGGAGAGTTTCTCTTTTCTTTCCATGGCAGATTTTCATAAACAATGAATGGCATGATGCTGTCAGTAAGAAGACTTTTCCCACCATCAACCCATCCACCGGAGATGTGATCTGCCAAGTGGCGGAGGGGGACAAGGTACAGAGCCTCCTCCTAAACAGACAACGAGTTTGGAATCTCTTAACAAGGCCAGGATATGCTTTATTGACTCTCTGTGTTCTCTGCAGGGGGAGAGGGGGAGATGGACTTGGCACACATTTCAGTCTCTTTTAGAAGGACAACTATTCTTCTTTTGAAACGTATTGTCTTACTAGTTTCTTTTTTTCTGAGAAGGGGTAGGGGTGGGGAGGGCGATGAAGATAGGAAGTCCCAAATATCTTTGTCTTTAGTTTTTTATTATTATAATTCTGAAACTAAAAAAGTATGCCTCAGTCTGTATTCAGACATCACCAGTTCTTTCTCTGGGAATGAATAACTTTTTTTTTTTTTGTTTAAAAATAGATATCGGTTAGACTGTTTATTCCTACTATGATTTTGAAAGGGAAACAGTGAAGGAGAAAAATCTATGCTTAACACCTGAAGTGTTTGAAGAATTAAATACTAGTTTTATTTATACATGGAGGGATCATAAATGCTTTAGGATTGAAAGTGTTTCGGCTTTCAGGCAAAGATTTGGAGACTCCAGCCAATGAGCATGTATTTACTTACGTATTGAGAGACAACACGATAAGCTGGCTCTGGAATTGGGAAGATCTGTTTTCGAATCCAGCCTTCGAAACTTCTCGCTGGATAACCCTGGAGGAGTCACCTCACCTCTTACTTGGCAGAGAAGGAGAGGGAGTTTTCTCATTGTCTGTTTCCCCTGCCCCACTAGCAAAAGTTCACATCATTGAGTTTGTGGAAAGAGGACCGGGGAGCTCTGTTAGTTGGACATATGACTTGAGGATGGATCAATAAGTGTTCTTTATTATTGTTAAAGTGTGATTATTATGGAATTTTAATGGTATTTTTTTAATACATGTCTTATTTCCCTGTATCCTACGCCCTCACCATAGTACCCTCCCTCGTAAGAAAGAAATCAACCAAACTCAGACATCTCATCAGAGTCTCTCCCTGCCCTTCCCTGAAGTCCATATTGGGCATCCACGTTCCTCTGAGTTGATCTGCCGTTTGAATTTTCCTGTTGTTTATATTACTGTAGTCATTGCATGGGTGGTCTACTGGGTTTTTCTTTGTTTTGTATCCATTGATCTTCCAAAGTTTCTCTGAATTTCTCAAGTTGGTTTTATCCAGTAATAATTCATCATGTTTACATGCCATTGTCTATCTAGCTGTTTCCCCAGTGGATGGGCAGACAACCTCTTTATGTCCTCATTTTTTTTGCACCACAGAAGGTGTGGCTGTGAGGGTTTTGTCCTATGTTTGGACTCTTGTTTCAGTCTTTGACTTGTTTGGATCAATAGGTATTTAATGTGCATGCACAGAATGTGGGCATGAACATATACAGAGAGGAGAGTCTAGAGAAGGCAGTGTGGTATGGTAGAAAGAGTCAGAGGACCTAGACTCAAATTCCACCTGTAATGCTTACTAAATCTGTGACCTTGGGCAAATCACTTCCCTCATTATAAAAGGAGGAGACTGGACTCAGTGGTCTGTAGGTTCTCTTTCAACTTGAGACATCTTTCTGTTTCTCAGGTAGATTGTAAGTAAGAGACGCGGATTGGCTGGCCCCTAGATCTAGAATGCCGTGAAGAGCAGTCACTGGTCGGTCCTCTTCTCTCTACAGTCACTGTCATTTCTGTGCACAGTCTAAGCAGGGGCCTGATCTTTGTTTCCTAGGCTGATGTAGACAAGGCTGTAAAAGCCGCAAGAGACGCATTTCGCCTGGGCTCCCCATGGAGGAAGATGGATGCGTCACACAGAGGAAGGCTCTTGAACCGATTGGCAGACCTGATCGAGAGGGACCGGGCTTACTTGGCCGTATGTGCTCCTCCTCCCCTGCCCTCCCTCCCCACCATCCAAACACACCCACCTGGCACTTGCTTCAGAAGCCTGGGTTAAGAGTAGGAGTTGGTTACAGCCGGCTGGCAGGCATGTGACCACTAGATATGTGCACATGCAGACTGTGCTGAACAGGGTTTTCTTTTTCTCAGACGCTGGAGACCTTGGACAACGGCAAACCCTACACCATCTCCTACCTCGTGGATTTGGACATGGTTCTCAAATGCCTGAGGTAGGTCCTATGATTCATGTGCTTCATGCTCCTAGTGTTGCATTGCAGAGCCCAACATGGAACCACTTACAGGACATTATGGTGTGGGGGACTTGGATTCACTTTGGTGCTCTCTTTAGGAGTTACAGAAAATCGCATGTGTGTGCATAGTTGTATATGTGCATGTGTGTATATATACATGTATGTATATTTACATATACACATTTGCAGGCC
>JAQQSK010006419.1:0-14441 GCA_028658325.1 Potorous gilbertii
ACACACACACACACACACACACACACACACACACACACGTACACATGTGCGTGCACACACACATATACACATGCATGCACACATAGAGACAGAGAGCAAAGAGTGAATTGAATAGGATGGGATCATACCTTAAAAGAAATCAAGGTAAATGGTGAGAGAGAAATGTAGGGGGAGGAGAGAGGGTGAAATGGAATGGCTTAAATTATCTCTCATAGAAGAGGCAAGCAAGAGACTTTTTAGGGGAGAGAAAAAGAGGAGAGCTGAGAAAGAAAACATGAAGTTTACTCTCATCACAGTCGACTAAAGGAAGGAATAAAATGCACACTCATTTTGATATGAAAACTTATCTTACAATACAGGAAAGTGGAGGAGAAGGAGATAAGCAGGGTGCGGATGATGGAAGAGAGGGCAATGGGAGGAGGGAGCAATTTGAAGTCAACATTCGGGGAGGGACAGGATCAAAAGAGAGAATAGAAACAATGGGGGGCAGGATAGGATGGAGGGAATTATAGTTAGTCTTACATAACACGACTATTATGGAAGTCATTTGCAAAACTAAACAGATATGGTCTATATTGAATTGCCTGCCTTCCTAAAGGGAATGGGTGGGGAGGAAGGGATGGGGAGAATTTGGAACTTCAGGTTTTAGGAACAACTGTTGAGTATTGTTCTTGTTACTAAGAAATAAGGAATACAGGCAATGGGGAATAGAAACTTCTCTGTCCCTACAGGACAAAAGAGAAGATGGGGACAGGAGAAGGGAGGGATGACAGAAGAGAGGGAAGATTGGTGATAAGGAAAATTTGAATGCTCCATATATTGGGATGGGTAGAGGGGACAAATGGAGAGAAAATTTGGAACCCAAAATTTTGTGAAAATGAATGTAAAAATTTAAATAATTAAAAAAATAAAATTATTGCTCTGTTGAACAGTTTTAGCTACCTCTAGCAAATTCTTGCCATCTGTATATCTTCTTTATTTTCATGAAATTCAGTTAAGATATTTTAACAATATTAATCAGCTAAAGTCTACTTTACCATCAGGGAAAGACATAGAAGTCAACACTTCTGTATCCCAAACATCCAAAATAGATATTCAATGGGCTCAGTCCATGGAAGAGCTCAAAAAGGATTTCGAAAATCAAGTAGAGATGTGGAGGAAAAACTGGGAAGAGAAATGAGAGAGATGCAAGAAAAGCATGAAAATCAGGTCAGTGCCTTGTTAAAGGAGACCCCCAAAAAATGCTGAAGAAAATAACACCTTGAAAAATAGGCTAACTCAATTGGCAAAAGAAGTTCAAAAAGCCAATGAGGAGAAGAATGCTTTCAAAAGCATTCTTTGGGAATGTCTACTAGCAACTTTCCTAGAAATCAACTTTTTTTCCCTTAACTATTTTCTTAATTCACTTGTTAGACCACCGTTGGGTCTAAGTAAATATGAATATATTGCATATATATCCCTGTCTTGTTTACAAAAGTAGCATGATGTAATTTCAAATATCTTGCTACTATTCATATAAAGTGTACTTATAACATTCTCTTGATCTGCCAATTTAGTAACTCTGACCCAAAAATGAATAAAAATAACTTTAATTTGACATGATGCATTTTGGTATGAACTATTTTGCTCTTACCGATCATTCTAGAGGTACATATAATCTTTTGTAATATTTCCTCCATCTTTTCCTCCCATTCCTGACCCCAACAATACACAGTCGTTTAAAACTACCTAGAGTTTACTTATTCTACTCTCTTACCTTATTTCAAAAAAGCAGTATTTGCCATTGTTCAGACCTATGGATAACATTAGCATTAAAACAAGCCATAGATTTCTTAATTGCTTTCCTTTCTGCAGAGATAGAGCTCTAGCTGAAGTCTCAATATTTAAAACTCAACTTTACATCAAAATTATGCAGTACCCTTATGCCAAATTTGTGATTTTTTTTGGAATTTCCCATCTATTTTTTCTTCCCATTAAAATTTGTAATTTATGTTCTATAGAAATACCAGTTATATTACTCCATTCAATGTTCTTCATACAAATATTCTACCTTATGATAACTCTCTAAAGTTCCTGAATTTCCTTACATTTAATGTCTTCTTAACATCCCATATTGTTTTAATATCCCATTTTATATGTCCTTTGTTCACTTTAAATAATATAGTGTTTTCAATAGCTTTATTCTTTTCCCTATAGATGTAACTTTCATCAGAGAGTATGCATATCAGATTCCATTGATTTATAAACGGTTAAGATTCATTAGCTGAAAATTATATTTAAGAAAGTGTATCAGAGAAAGGAGATGCTCATTAACAAGGTTGCTCACAACAATAAATAATTGTAAAGAGGAAGATTAAAAACTGTCCTATAGATCATATATCATTTTCCCGGATTGTGTAATAGCAAATGGACAGACCAGGTATTCCAGCAGCTATTTGAGATGATACAAGAAAGAATAGAATGCCATCATCATCATCACCAATATCATTATCACTGTTAATATGTAGATATAGATATATGTGGATATATAAAGACATCCACTCTTAGGAACATATCTATTTATATATATTTATGTGTGTATACATATATAAGCTAGAACATACTAGACACTCTACTAAGTACTTTAGAAATTTCATCTTCTCTTCTGATCCTCATAACAATCCTAGGTAGTAGAAGTTTAATTTTCCTCATTTATTATTATTCCCTGATGGGGAAACTGAGACAATTAGAGGGTAATTTACTAGTATAAGATTAAACCTTTAGTGCTTCTGAAAACCAAGTTGATCTCAAGTTCTCCTGACTCTAGTACCAGATTTCTAGTAATTGTGCCACTTACTTACTCGATGTCCTCTGTATGAATTAACTGTCTGAATGTCAATGTTCTGAATACTGATTGCAAGACCCTTGGCAAACATGTATGAAGAAAAGGAAAAAAAATCAACAGAATGAATCAGGTTGTACATTGTTGGAAGGAAATTGAAAATAAAGAAAGAAACATAATCATGTGGTATTAAGAAATGTTTTATGCCTTTTTTCACCTATAGATGATGCTATGCTAGTATAGTTCAATTAAATATATATTATTTGATTTTTCATTTTTTTGCCTCGTGGTTGGTTATTCTCCTTTATTCTAGAGTCAAGTTTCTATGTGTCCACCTGTGGCTGATAAAACCAATATATGCTCAGGAATGCTCTACCACATGTCTGGAACAAATAGTCTGTGTGAACATTTGGGGTGAATACTCTAAATTTGCACTTTCTGTGTTTGCTTTGAGCTTTTCCAATTTTGGTGTGCTTATTGTGCATGGTACCTTCTCTGTGGTGGGCATAACATTCTGAGGAGTTCTGTGCCAATGTCTTCCATGCCACACAATCAATTCCAAAGTTCCTAAGCACAAACTTGAGAATGTCCTTTTATCTCTTCTTCTGATTATATGAGTGTTTGCCCTGTGTGAGTTCTTCATAAAACAGTCTTTTTGGCAAATATACATTTTTCATTCAAACAGCATGGCCAACCAAACAGAGTTGTGCTCTCTGAAGAACAGTTTGAATGCTTGCCATTTTAGTTTGAGTAAGGGCCTTAGTATCTGTTACCTTATCCTATCAGTAATATTCAGAATCTTCCTAAGACAATTAAAATGGAAGCGATTCAAATTCTTGACACTGGTATAATGTCCACGTTTCACAGGCATAGAACGATGAGCTTAGCACAATAGGTCTGTAGACCTTCAGCTTGGTAGTCCTTCCAGTACCTCTCCTCTCACCTACTTTCCTTCATACTTTCCTTCCTGAACTAGCCCTGGTAATGCATGCATCAACCTCATTATCAATTTGTATACCAAAGGAAAGTATACTATCACAGTAAATGAACTTATCCACAGCATTTAAAACGTGTCCATTTGCTTTAGCTGATGGTTCCACATGTGGAAATTGTACTGGTGGCTAATAGAGCACCTGTGCTTTCTTGAAGCTAATTGTTAGGTCAAAAGTAACACAAGTAACAGAGATTTGATTCATCCTTTGCTGCATCTCAGCTTCACAGGTTGCTTTGAGTGAACAATCATACACCAAAAGATAATCATGCACCAATACTCCCTCTACTGTGATCTTGGCTTGTAGTGTTTTGAAGTTGTAAAATTTACCATTTTTTGCCTGGTGTGATTAAGGTCTATATTGAATGAGTCTCAGATGGAAGATTTGTTTCTTCCCCCAACTTGAACTCAATTATAGCATAGGGAACCTAGTGTTCATTTGGAGGTCATCATTAAATTAGTAGTTAGTAAACTCTGGGATTATTTTTCCCCTTTTGGATCATTTTCCTGGGCAATTCTTTGACTTTTGAGTCTTTTGTCAAGTGAGGCATATATTACCCCTAGCTTCCAGAAGTTTTGTGCAGCCATTCTCCAAGACATATCTAGGGATCTATAAGTTCTCAGTTCCTCCAAAGTGGCATAGTCAAGAAAGAGGTATTTGTTTTTCTTCCACAAGCATTCTTTTCTGCCATGGACCTGTGAGTACGAGTCCCTCCCCACAACTTCCACCAGCTACACCACACCAGAGCTCCTCCTCACCTCAGGAGCTCCATTCAGACCCAGATCAGCTGCTCAATTACCCTACCACATGTTGGATGAGAGCTCCAGAAGTGGCCTCCGCTATGCTAGTGACTGCAATCATTCTGGGGCTAGGGATGGGGCCAGGCCATGCTCCCCTCATCCAGGTGAAAGAGTTTCCTCTCTGTCCTTTAAAGGTGTCCTTGACATTTGTGAATTGAGAAATCTGCTTCAGTCAAAACTCTAACAGTCAATTCACTATTGTGTGTGTTTGGGCAGAACTGGGTAGATTGAAATTTTTGACATTAAAAAGTTTTTTTCTGGAGACCAATTTGGGACTATACCCCAGGGGCTACAAAAGGTGTATATCCCTTGAACCAGCAATATTGCTTCTAGGGCTACATCCCAAAAGCTCATAAAAATGGGATGACCATCAGTTGGGGAATGGCTGAACAAGCTGTGGTTTATGAACGTAATAGAATGCTATTGTGCTAGAATACTGCAGAGAAACCTGGAAAGATTTATATGAACTGAAGCTGAGTGAAGTGAGTCGAGCCAGAAAAACATTGTAATACAGCAACCACCACACTGTGTGATGACTGGCTTTGATAGACTGCTCTTCCCAGTGATACAAGGCCCTAAAGCAATTTGAAAAGACTCATAATGGAAAATTCCACCCACATCCAGGGAAAGGACTATGGTGTCTAATTGCAGGTTGTAGTATATTATTTGCTCCCGTTTTATTATTTTGCTTTGTTTTGTTTTTCTTTTGCATGCTTCCTCCTATTTGTTCTAATTCTTCTATATAACAAAATTAATGTGAAAATGTTTAATAAGAATGTATATGTTGGGGTAAAAGTCATCATAGTGGAGTAAAAGCAGGGACTTACTTGAGTTCTCCCCCCAAACCTCCAAATATCTGTAAAAATGACTCTAAACAAATTCTATTGCTGCAAAAGCCACAAAATGACAAAGTGAAACAAGTCAACAACCTGCAAGGTCAAGAGGAAGGCTCTAGCACATAGGGCTGAAAGTGGAATGCAGTCTAGTATGTGTTGTACTGGCAGAAACTAAGCCAGAGCAGGTTGCACAGGACTGAATTACTGGCAGTTATGGTAGTTTCCAGAATTTTCAGCCAATATATACTAAGGACAGCATAGAATTTCAGAGGAAAAAACTGTCAGAACTAAATGGAAGAGGGTCATGGTCCAGCCCCAGTACTGAGGCATCAGAGGTGGTGGTGGCAGAGGTGGCAGCAGCAGGGACTACTTGAAGAGCTCCCAGCCCACTGACACTGAGGAGATCAAGAGGTTGATAAGAGGGTAGTTATAGACATCTTTTTGGTGGCAGTGAGGCAGGATTCCCTAGCTTTGCCCTGCTTGGATCTGGGTTGCAATCCTGATTAACAATTCTGGGGCAAGGAGGAGTGCTGGTGTGGTAGACCTTGTGGTGCTATGGAGAGAAAATCCTCCTTACCAATGCAATGTAGAAAAGAGTGCTTCTGGTCACTTGGACCAGAGCACAGACCAGGACAGGAGGAAAAATACTTTGATTACACCACCTTAGAATAACTGAAAATTTACAGACCCCTAGAAGTAACTCTGAAAACAGATGTACTAAACCCCTGAAGTTTTGGAGGATACACTCCCCCTCCCCTACTGGAAGCAGAATCTTACCTTGATAAAGAGTTAGAAATTCAAGTATTTGGATGTGAAAGTGAGCAGACAGTTAAAAAAAACAGAAAACAAAACCAAAAGAACCCACCTCAGCTTAAAGAATCTTACCTCAATGACAAAGAAGATTAGATTATACAACCAGAAGAAGACATCAAAGTGAAACCTGCATCTAAAGCTTCCAAGAAAAAATATTAATTTGTCTCAGGCCATGGAAGAAACAAATAAGAAATGTAGAGAAAAATTAGGAAAAGAAATGAAAATGACACAAGAAAATCATGAAAAAGAGTCAACAGCTTGCGAAAGAAGACCCCCCCCAAATTACTGAAGAAAATAACACCTTAGAAATAGACTAAGGCAAATGAGGTACAAAAAGTTAATGATAAAAAGAATGCCTTGAAGAAAAGCAGAATTGACCAAATAGAAAGAAGACCCAAAACCTCTCTGAAAAAATGATTCCCTAAAAATTATGATGAAACAAATGGAAGCCAATGACTTTAAGAAAAATCAAGAAAGTGCAAAACAGAACCAAAAGAATGTAAAAAATAAAAGAAAGCATGAATTATCACAATGGAAAAAAGCTGACCTGGAAAATAGATCCAGGAGAGATAATTTTTAAAAATTGGACTACCTGAAATTCATGATCAAAAAACAGCCTAGACATCATCTCTGAAGAAATTATGAAGGAAAATTGCCCTGATATTCTAGAATTAGAGGGTAAAATAGAAATTTAAGAAAGCACTCATCATCTCCTGAAAGAAATCACAAAAGGAAAACTCTTAGGAATATTTTAGCCAAATTCCAGAGTTCTCAGGTCAAGAAGAAAATATTTTCAGCAACCAGCAAAAAAAAATTATTATGGAAATAATTCAAGATAACACAAGATCTAGCAGCTTCTATATTAACAGATCAGAGCACTTGGAATATCATGCTCTAGAGGTCAAAGGAGCAAGGATTCAAAGCAAGAATCATCTACCCAGCAAAACTCAATATAATCCCTTGGGAGAAAAATGGATATTTAGTGAAATAGAGGCCTTTCAAGCATTCTTGATGAAAACACTGGAGTTGAGTAGAAAATTTGACTTTCCAATACAAGAATCAAGGGAAGTGTAACAGGGTAAACAGGACAGAGAAATCATAAGGGACAGATCAAAGTTGAACTTTTTACATTCCTAAATGGAAAGATGATGTTTGTAACTCATGATACCTTTCCCAGTATTAGGATAGTTGGAGGAAATATATAGATAAATAGACAGAAAAACAGGTAGGTAGGTAGGTAGATAGATAGATCAGGAATTTACAATGATATAATTGTTTAGCAATATTTATCTTTAACTTAATGTTGAACCATCTCATAATAACCAAAGAAAAAATTGTTTCTTCATCTTTCTTTATTAACTAATGAGACTTTATTTACCAGATATTATTTGCTTAGCAACCTCAGACATATCATTGTAAATAACTGCTAAACTCAGTTCTTATTTGTTATACAACATTCTTTCCCTAAATGAAGAGAGCCCATTACATTTAATGACTGCATCGTGAAGCTTCTTTTTCTACTGCTTTCAGTTTAATTGATAGATAATCTCTCAAATAGGACAGTATTAATTCCCTCTATGTTATATAAATAAGCTTTAGAGGTTGAGTGTATGAGACACTTGGTCAGGAGCCTCCACTGGTGTGTTTCCCATTAAAATCAATCATCTAGATTTTAGCTGGCAAATAAATAGCTTTCAGGAAAAAAATCACACACATGTGTGTGTTTACTGAGAATATATATCTAAAACAATAGTTAGAAAAACATTCCTTCCAATCATAAGTACATTGTCCTCATACAATATAAAGTTTCTGATGAGAGTAGACTCATGTTTATAAAATCATTGATGCATATGTGGCAAAAGGGTTATTGGAAATTCTTGTTACTAGCATGTTTTCTTCTTCATATTTGTAATTCTTAGGTGTAGTTCTCTGACTGACTCTGACGTCTACGTGTTGTGTTTTAAACCTTCCTTTCCTCAGTGTGTCTGATTCATCATTGACCTATCTATCCTTCAGCTCCCAATAGAAATATTGCTATAAACTACTGTTATTTCAGAAATACTCTTTCCAATACATACACTACTTACAAATTTCAGTCATATCCTGGTCAATTCTTTATTTTGAAGAGGGTGAATTTTCTTGGAATAGCTACTGATATACTATTTATCTTTGGTATGTTTTTTTCCTAACTCCAACTCCATGTACTTTTTCCTACTACTACATGATCAATGGTTTATCAGTAAGCACCCTGAATTACACAGGGGAGCCTATCACATGTTCTTAGATCTGCATTTATAAAAGGAAAGGAAACTTTTGAGGGGTCAACAATCCTTTCAGACACATCTTTTTATATATCCAAAGTTACCAGGCCTCCTACCTATTCAACAAACAGAGAAAATATGGTGAAATAAAAACCAACAGATTGGGTTTTACTGCCTGAATCAAAGCAACATTGCTATACACTTTACATACATCCCTGAATCAAGAGAGCCTTTATATCTGAGTTGAGGAATCTGAATATAAGGCACTCAGAGTCTTGACCAGGTACTCACAAGATCCTTCTAGTAAGCAAACTCCTAATTTAAAATATTAACCTCCCTATGTGTGTGTGTGTGTGTGTGTGTGGGAGTGTGTGTATGTATGTATGTATATATATATATATATATATATATATATATATATATATATATATATGAAATGAAGACTCGGCTCCAGATTGGCTCAGAGTCACTAGATTTCATGCTATCTTTGAACTATCAGAGTTCAAAGGGGATTTAACCTTAAGTTGCTCACAATTTAGCCTGAGTCTGGAAAACAACTACAAACAAACAAATCCCACTTTCTTTGCTGTTACAGGAAGAGAATGAAAAGAGGAGGTACTGTCCTCTCAAGAGTATTTCTAAATCAAGGGTAGAGCCCAAAGAGCCCAAAAGCATTTCCCTGAATGACTCTACATGGATTCATGGAACATAACTGATTTCAACAACAATTAATCAGAAAACATTTCTTTATGCAATCATCTCATATCATGTTATGGATGACTCAAAACCACTATTGCCTTTTAAATTGATTAAGCCTTATTTGATTAATTGAAGAGACAATCAATCTTTATACTTATGTAGACAGCTAGGTAGCACAGTGGTTACAATGCCAGTTCTGAAGTCAAGAATATGAGCTCATATCTGATCTTAGGCATTTACTGCCTAAGTGACCATGGACAATTCATTTAACCTCAGTTTTCTCATCTGTAAAACCATGCTCCCAGGGTTGCTGTGAAAATTAAATGAGATGATAACTGGAAGTTGCTGAAGCATATTACATGGCCCACATATTAGGCCCCATTTGTTGTTTTTATTGTTAAATATACCTGTGTGCCTGGACATAGATTATATAATTAAAGAATTTTACATGCAAAACTTGTAAGAATCTAAGTGGCCTATTAGTCCAATCCCCTCATTTAATGATTGAGGAAACTATGGTACAAAGAGGGTAATTTATTTGCCCAGGATCATACAACACTAGAATTACTTTGTACCAAGACAGTCAGTGTCATTTCTATCATAATATAGTTGTGGATATTAATATCAATATAGGTATAGAGGACATAGATGAAAAGAATGATGTAAATATGGGTAGAGATGATATTGATCAGTGATGTCTGACTCATATAGAATCAGGGTCCACTAAACAATTCATGAAGATACATGACTTTTTAAAAATCATGTGTTTAAATATGGAAATAAGTTTTAATCTGGTTTGGATTGAACTCAGAAGTGTTGTAGGTAATGGTTTGCTACCTCTGATATATATGATATAGAAAGTTTAAATTATATAGACATATGTAGAGATGAGATTGCAAAAAAAGAGAAAGGTGATAGATATGCAGATGTATACTTCACAGTTCCAAGGAACTGTGTTTTCTGGAATGAGCACTTTCTCTAATGATGGTCACAATCTTTCTTTGCCTAGGTGGACAATATTGTGCAGTGGCTATGAACAACATGTTTATCACTATATTTCCAAATTTATAATCAAGCCCTATGAAATTAACCATATTGTTTCTTGGGTAACATAAAAAGTTTCCAAATTGTTAGTTTTTTCAAGTATTTTGTATTTACTTGCAACTACTTTAATAAAACAGAGTCACCTTCAAGAAATGATGTCACATTGAAGTACACTTTAATATTATTTATACCCAAATAGGATAACAAATTTCTTATAAACACATTACAGCACAATTTACATAAATATTATTACATTACCCACAAAGAAAATAAAGTAAGCGTACCATCCATAAAGAAGTACAATGATTTACAACTCTCTAAATGATCCCAGATGCACTATCTCATTTTATTTCATCTGTAAAACTAGTAAATTTTTATCCTTATCTCTAATTCCAGATCTCACAAAGACCAGATCCTAAGTTCAAAGTAATTGTGTCCTCATATTTTGTATGAAAGACCTTCATTTATTCACTTAGTCATCCACTGATTCATTTTTTAACAATTAATTATTAATAATCTACACTCTGCAAAGTGTCCTGTGAATTTGAAAATGAATATGGCTCCTTCTTTACATACACTCAAAGAGTTTGTCGTCTACGAAGGGAAATGGTAAGTCAATTAACAATTATAATGAAAATGTTACATTTTAGAGTTCTGAAGGCCAGGGAAAGAGAAAAGAAGGGATACTTGCAACTGGGAGTGAATAGAGTTTCACTTACAGTATTCTCAATATTCTTTATTTATCTTCTTCAATAATTACTGTGGAAAGACTGAGAATGTTGTGGGTGCTGGTACAGAACTAAGACAGCTCATTGTTCTCTGGGTGAAGCAATGGGCGAGTCAATTAATTTTCTTCCAACACAACTTTATGCAATGAAAAAAGACTTCAAAAAGAAGGCATTATTTAAGCTATACCTTTGGTAAGACATGGACGATATCTTTGGTAAGATATTTTTAAAATCTCAGTTGCTTTTCACAAACCTTGAAAAAATTCACAAACCTTCCTTAAATGCTGAGAGATTGTCAGGAAGATGCTCAGGGTGCAAATGATGAGGGCTCAGAGGAGGGGGGGATACAGGAACCCCAAGAATGGAGCTCCCTACATGGGCCTTCTAGAGAAGAGTTCACGGACTCAAGCATTTTTGAGGTCAAGGCAAAGATTTATTATGCTTTTCAGTGGTCAAGAGTTCTTAGGAAACCTGCAACCTTAGAGGGGTCCAGGTAAAATGTATACACTATATTTCATAGCACAGCATATGCCCAATATGCTAACGAGTAATTCAGGGTGGGATTAGGGAATGGTTAAGGAGTGGTTACTTCTTAAAGGAACATGCACTTTCAGTATCTACTGCACAAGTATTTTACCCAGAATTCTTCCAATAAATAGCCCAAGGAATGGCTATAAGGAGGTGTAGTTTTAGGTCTAAAACATCACTAAGTCAATTAGTGATCAGGACTGACTGAGAAATACCTGGACTTCTCTCATCAATGTCTTGTTAGACAAGATAAATGTAAGGGAGTATATGTATGTCTAAATCTAGGATACACATGATTGTTCAGTGAGTAATAAATGTCATTATGACCCAGTGCACAGTCAGTTCAGTCAGTACACAGCCAATTCAGACTAATAAGTTCTATTGGAGCAGCTGGGTGCTGTTTCAGGAAGGGTGATAATAGTTGTTACTGGGCAAGGCTGTGTCCTTGGGCTGGGGAGAAACTGCCTGGTATATTGTTTTGAAGCTCAGGAGAAATGCGATTTTTAAAGAGAAATGTTATTTTAGAATTGTGGCCTAAGCATATAAAGCCAAGCACCCCATCACAAATAGAGATGGAAAGGTGACTTAATCAATAAAGTTCTGGAAGTAGAATCACTAACTCCTGGTTTCAAATCCTGCCTCAGACACTCATCGTATCTTTGGCCCTTGGAAATTCACTTAACTTCTTTAGTCCTTATTTGAAAGTGAAGGAATTAGATTTAATTACATCTAATACCCCACCCAATTTTAATCTATAATTTTTTGGAAGAGTTTGATTTAGCCTACTTTGGAAGTAAGGGATTATTTAAATTCACTTTTTTTCTTCTAGATTGTGAAGAATTTCACACAATTACCAGCTTCAAAACAACACTCCACGGATATTTTTGACTTTTTACGCCCACTCTTCCAACACAATCAACAGGAAGAGAATTAAATGCTTATTTTGAGTTTTTCTTTTGTGCTTGTCTTTGGGGATACAAAAGGAGCACCTTATAGCAATTCAGAACAAAAGAAAAATTTATTGTGTTCCTCCTAGAACTAGATGAGTTGCTTGGGTATAAAGACCAGAAAAACAGTGCATACCCTCAAATAACTTATAGTTCTGTTAAAATATGAAAAATCTGTAAACAACATTAAAGATGGTATAGGTCTGATAATCTCTTTTACAGTAAAGGTTTCTACACACATACACAGGCACACACACAAATTAATGTAGACTTAGATTGCATTGAAGGAGATATGTTTCTAGGATTAAGTAGTTGATTGTCCTCTGTATTCTTATCTGGTAAGGCTTCATTTGAAATGTTTTTTTGTTTTTTCAATTGTTCCTAACACATTTTAGGAATGACATTTTGAAGACGGGAAATTTCTAAAGGAGGGCAAACAGTTTAGAAAATTAAACAAAACACCTTGGGAGTATGCCATATAATGGTTGTTTCTATGTGTTATAGTTATTTAACCAGGAAAAGAGAATAATTTTCTTCAAGTATTTGGAGATTCATGTGGAGAAAGAGAGGTCATCTTTGGCTTGACCGTGGAAGTCCAAACCAGGAGCAATGTTTCCGCTGCCTCAGAAGCAAAAATAAGCTTGTCAAACATGTTAAAACAAAACAGTAAGACAAAATATCAACAACAACATAAATTTGCTAATGATTAGAACTATCACAAGTCATTTGTAAAGGTTTTGGGCATTGCTGGCTTCTTCATCTTTGGAAGTCATGAAGCAAAGCTTTAAGAAGAAACATTTGGTTCCTATGTTATAGTTGGGATTCCTTTACAAATTTGGGTTGGATGAAACATCCCCTGATTTTCTTGCTAAATAGGATAATCTATGGTTCTAGGAAATGATATTGACTTTTTTCTATTCACTTACATAATGAAATTTAAATGATCCAAGCATAATGGGGCATCAGTAGGTCATTTCCAAGGAAGGATAGAACTGAGTGTCAGAAACATAAGAAACAAGGGAAAACTAGGAGGCACTATATCGTTCCTGGGTACATATTTCTTTTCTCATTTCTTAATTTGATGTATCAGTTGTATTTTTTTTTCAAATAAGAATGAATATAGCTTCCATTGTAGTTTTTTCATCATTCTTTACTTATCTTTCTAATAATTGTCTTGGACAGACTTGGAATGTAGTGGGTGCTGGTGTGGGACCAGGATGGTTCATTGCTCTCCAGAGCTAAACGCTGGGTGAATCAATCAGTTTTCATTCAGAACAACTTTATGCCCTTTCATATTCAGTGCTCTCCTACTCCAAATCATCACATAGTCAAGTTTAGCACGCTAAACAATATATTTTTGCATTAAAATATGAATCATGATATTAAAGTGGGATAGATTGAATGGAATATTTACTGCAGCATGGGAAAAGTAAAGCAGGCAAAAGCATGTCTGATTACAGGAACAGGAAGGACTTCTTACTTAGAAAACAAATAGGGGAAGGTTATCAGTACTTTGCTCTCAGTTTGGTAGCTGGGAGGAAAAGGAATAAGGTCTGTGATGGCGTATTTTACTCAAATGGATACAGTTCATAATATTACATGCACAGTACTATCAGCAACTGTGGATCATCATACTCATAGGCCTTCTGGATGAAGACTCTTGGAGGAGAGATAAGTCATTCAGTATTTTTCTCTTCATTAAAATGGAAAATGTTTTCTTTTTCCTACCCTACTCTGCACCATTCTCTCCTTCTAGACTTGTCCCCAGAATTCTCTGCAAGCCCTTCACTTAAACACACACACGTGCACATTCAGTCCTCAATGATTTTCCTGAACATCCACTAACATCCATTAGTTTGCAATTGTTATACCTATATAGGTTGGTTAATCTGCAATTCAAATGACTTCTCTAAATGTCTTGTTTTCTGAATTTGACCTTGTACATGAAGATAATCATTTGTTCTTTTAGTTA
>JAQQSK010006420.1:0-14441 GCA_028658325.1 Potorous gilbertii
AGCCAATACCAAGTAGTTTTGATAATTGCTGCTTTATAATACAATTTGAGGTCTGGTAGAGCTAGGCCACCCTCCCAAGCATTTCTTTTCATTAGTCCCTTTGATATTCTGGACCTTTTGTTTTTCCAAATGAATTTTGATATTATTTTATCCAGCTCTAGAAAGGGTTGCATAATTCTTTAAGGAAAAGAGACTGACATCCAGCTAGAGTCAGTTCTGTCATTCTAAATATCATTTGCGGCATGGACTGATGCCATTAAAAAGTGTATTCTGCAACATAGGAAAGGGCTGAGACAGCTTTGGCAAACCTTCAATGGGACCTTCCAATAAAGGGGAAGGAATCACAAGGTGAGCATTGGATGAAAACCACCAAAAGGAAAAAAAAACATAAAAACCTTAAGCAAAAGCAGATAACTCATTGAGGGAAGATACTAAATAGGAAATTTGACCTCCAGAATATCTAAATAAATCTTATTTAGTCTTGTTTTTTCTCCTTTTTCCCTGCAGTAAATCTGTGGAATCTTTTGATGAAATAACATTGCTATATGTATTCAGAAGTTCTGAGTTTTCTTGTATTACTTCTTAAATTATGGTGTTCAGCATTTTTTTCCAACTTTTGTCCATCTGGGAAAAACATGATTCTTAAGTTGTCACTACTTGTGCTGTCTTCAAGATTAATATCTTTTGTTTCTATAGAAATCATGTGGGTTTTTAAAATTTTTTTTGCTTCTCTTTCAGATTGTCCCATATGTCTGTATATTGTATTGTCAGTTAATTTTCTCATTTCTTTGGAGAGATGCCACCTTGGATTCAAGATTTTCTTATTTGCCAATTATTTTGCTGTGCAGACCCATAAATTCTGTTTGTATGATTCTCATTTCTCTTTTGAACCATTCAGGAACATCCTCCTGTGGTTCTATGCTTTCCTGGGAATCTACATGGTCTCCTGCCTTAAGAGCTATTGGTTCATTTTCCCTTATTTTGAAATATTTATATAGAATTTCTCTGTAATAATAAAACAATCCAAGTGGAAATAATAGAAAGGGAAATCCCACTTTAAACAATTAAATAATGCATAAATATCTAAAATGATCAGTCTGTCAAAACATATAAAATACTTGAACTGCAAAGTGATCCTTAAAGAAATAAAGAACAACTTAAAATAACTGAATAAATATTCAGTGCTGTTGACTTGGCTATGTCACTATATTCAAAATATCATTACTACCAAATTAATTTATAGTTTTAATACTATACTGATGAAATTATCAAAGGTATATTTTACATAACTCAATATAATAGTAACAAATCAATTTGGAGAAGCAATAGAACTAGAATATCAAGGGGAAAGGGTCAGAATTAAGGGGAGCAACCTTTCCATATCTTAAACTACATTATAAAGCAGCCATCATTGACATTTTGTATAATTTAAATTATAGAGAAATACATCAATGGAACAAATTAGAAAAGGAAGAATCAGAAATTATGGCACTCAATACTATAATATGTTTTCTCAAAAGTCTCCAACTTAAATTACTTATGGAAAGATATTTGATAAAATTTCTGGGAAAATTGGAAGGTAGTATGATAGAAATTTGGTTGAACATTGTATGCCACAGTCTATAATTTCAAAGTAGATTTATGGCCTTACAGTTAAAGATTATAGCATTTAAAAAAGAGAAGAGAATCCAATCATATTCCTTTGATATTTGTACATGGGGGATGTAATTTTAATCAAACCAGGTATAGAGACAGCACAAAATGAAATGAATAATTTTAATTCCATCAAATTGAAAATCCTTAACATATACCATTACATCTATTTTTAAAAAGTGCCCAGCCAAATGCGGACAAAACCTTCATATCAAATTTCTTTGATTAGGTTAGGGTTGGATAAATAGTTTTTAAAATTATTTTCATAGAGTTAAAAGAATATAAGGCTGCTGATGAGATCACAAAGAAAGACAATATAGAGGGAGATGAGGGCTAACAACGGAGCGTTGGAGAATATCCAGTATTAGTGGGTGCAACCCAGATGGAGGTCCAGCAAAAGAGACTGATAAAGAGTGATAAGACAATTAAAAAGAGAGACAATTATCAAAAAACCTAGAGAGGAGATAGTATCCAGGAGAAGAAAGTAATCGATAAAAGCTCCACAAAGGTCAAGGAGGATGAGCATTAAGAAAAGACTTAGCAGTTGAGAAGAGGTCTTTGGTAGCTCTGGAGAGAGCATTTTCAGTTGAAAGATGGGGAAACCAGACTACTTCAGAATTAGCAGAAAAGAAGAAGCAAAGTCACTCAATGTAGATGGATTTATGAAGGAGTTTAGCCATGAAAGGGAGGAGAATGATAGTTAATGGAAAACAAAATGACTAATATAAAAATATGTTTTACATGATTGCATATGTATAATCTGTATCAGATTGATTACCATCTTGGAGGTGGGAGGGATTGGGAGCTCAAATTTTTAAAAAAAGTTAATATAACTTTTTTTTTTAACATATTGAGGGAAATAAATATTTTTTAAAAAGAAAGTTAATGGAAAGATGAGCTGCAAGTTTTTTAAGGATAGGAAGGACATGAGCATGTTTGTAGGCAGCAGGGAAGTAACCAATAAATAGGAGAAGTTTGAAGATTAGTGAGAAAGTGGGAATGACAGAGAGGACAGTCTGCTGGAGAAGATAGAATGGGAGTGCTGTTGATTGCATTATAACTGCATGAGTGAAAGGTAAGCAGTTCCCTTTACTCCAAACTAGTACAATCAATACAATGGTTAAAGAAAGAACTTTTGAAAAATAAGAGCTTGCTCAAGGAAAAGAAAAAAATTCTTGAAGAGTTCCAAAACATCTTCCGAGGTGTGGGACACTTAGGCCAAGCAAGATGTTAATTATAGATGACTCCATTGCTGGGATTGAAGCAGATAAGTTAGAAGATGGCTTAATGGGCTGTCACCCCTCCAGGAAGAAGACAGGGCTTGGCAGCAAAGTCTAAAGTATCCTCATGCCAGAAAAATAACAGTACATACAACAATGTCAACCATCTGCTGTTAAAACTATGGGTAGGATAGACACATGAGTAACATGCATGCTCAAGGGGCCGAATTCATAAATTCATCTATATTCAAAGACTGCTAACTCTCCTCTGCTAATTCTGAAGTAGTCTGGCTTCTTGGCTCATTTCTACAGAAAATGCTCTCTCCAGAGATACCAGTGGAATCTACCAATGATCTTTTCTTAATTGCCAAGTCTTTTCTTAATGCTAATCTTCCTTGACCTTTGTGGAGCTTTATCTTGTGTATATAAACTACAGTTGTTCAAATGCAAAACATATACTTGCCAAAAGGACTTTTATGGAAAACTCACACAGGGCAAATGTTCACATGGTGATCAGAAGAAGTGATACAAGGGCACACTCAAAGTCTCTCTTAAGAAGTTTGGAGTTGTGTGACATGAGACACACCAGTACAATACAGTATACATGCACAGCATGGTGTGCCCACATCAGAGAAGGTACTGTGTTCTATGAGCAAAGTGGAATTGAGACAGCACAAAGGAAACACAGAATGTGCAAACTTAGAGCATCCACCCCAAATGTTCACACAGACTATTTGTGCCCAAGTTGTGGTAGAGTATTCTGAGGTCATATTGGTCTGATTAGCCAGAGTCAGACACATTGAAACTTGTCTCTAGCATGATGATATAATTTTGGTCCTCTTTGAGAATGAAGGACAACAACCAAATAATGAACCACAGTAATTTGGCATATATAATTGCTGAGACATTGCCAGTGAAATTTGAAAGATAAGAAGAAAGAGGGATAAGTCATAAGGTTAAAAAAATAAGAAGAAAAAAGTTTACTAATATAGGCCAGTGAGCTTGATGTAGTTTCCTGGAAGATATATTTCACATGTACATCTTCACTGTGTCACTTCCTTATGTCACCATTTCTTATAGCACAATAGTATTCCATCACAATCATATCCAACAAGTTGTTCAGCCATTTTTCAGTTGATGTACAAACCTTCAATTTTCAACTTTTTGCCACCACAGAAAGGGCTGCTATAAATATTTTTGTACATATAGGTCCTTTCCCTTTTGGTTTTATGTCTATTTGGGATACAGACCTAGTAGTGGTTTTATTTGGTCAAAAGATCATTTTATAGCCCTTTGTAAATAGTTCCAAATTATTCTACAGAGTGGTTTAATCAGTTGATAACTCCAACAATGCTTTAGTGTTCCAGTTTTTCACATCTGCTCCAAAATTTGTCATTTTCCTTTTCTGTCATATTAGCCAATCTAATAGGTTTGGGGTGATTGCTCAGAGTTGTTTAAATTTATATTTGTCTAATCAATAGTGATTTAGAACATTTTTTCATATAACTATTTGATTACTTCATCTGAAAACTGCTTGTTTATATCATTTAGTGATTTATTAATTGAGGAATATCTTTTATTTCAATAAATTTGACTCAATTCTCTACATATTTGAGAAACAAGGTCTTTATTAGAAAAACTTGATGTAAAGATATTTTTCACAGTAACTATTACTCTATTTCTCTCCATCCTATTTTCTCTCTGTTTATGTTACTATCTCTCCCGTTTCACCCTAACCATTCTCAAGTGTTTTTGCTTCTGAATTTTGCCTCCCCCACATTCTCCTCCTTTCTATGAGACCTCCCCACTTCTTTATCTGCTTCTGCTCTTACTTTTCTGTGTGGTATGATTGCTACACTCAGTTAAATGTGTATTTTATTTCCTCTTTAAGCCAATCCTGATGAGAATAAGATTCAAGCTTCCTTGCCCACTTCTCTCATCTTTCTTTACAGTATAAAATCTATTTTGTGCCTCTTTTATATCAGATGGTTTATGCCATTCTACCTCTCCCTTTCCCCCTTTAATAGGGCATTCTTCTTTATTTTTTTAGATAATCATTTCATCATATTCAACTCACACTCATACCTTCTGTTTTTGTAGACGCCTTTTAATTGCCTTAATAATGAGAAAGTTTTTAGGAGTTACAAGAATCATTTTTCCATGTATGAATGTAAATAACATTATTGAATCCCTTATGAATTTTCTTTCCTATTTACCTTTTTGTGGTTATCTTGAGTCTTGTATTTGAAAGTCAAATTTTCTATTAAGTTCTGGTCCTTTCACCAGAAATGTGTAAAAGTCCTCAATTTCAATGAATATCCATTTTTTCTCCTTGAAGGATTATGATCAGTTTTGCTGTGATACTTGGTTGTAATCCTAGCTCTTTTGTCCTCTCGAACATCAAATTCCAAACCCTCTGATCCTTTAATATAGAAACTGATAAATCTTGTTTTATCCAGTCTATGGCTCTTTGATATTTGATTTTTTTGTTTCTGGCTGCTTGCAATATTTTTTCTTTGACCTAGGTACTCTGGAATTTGACTATCATCTTTCTGGGAGTTTTCATTTTGGAATCTCTTTCAGGAGGTAATCAAT
The DNA here is from genome assembly GCA_028658325.1 of Potorous gilbertii. NCBI lineage: Eukaryota > Metazoa > Chordata > Mammalia > Diprotodontia > Potoroidae > Potorous > Potorous gilbertii. Next base: position 5,469 of record JAQQSK010006420.1, read on the forward strand.
TTTTATTTTACCTACTTCTTTTAGAATATCAGGATAGTTATCATTGATAATTTAATGAAAGACTGTCCATTGTCCCTTTTTTTTGATCATGGCATTCGAGCTTTTCAATGTTTCTTAAATTGTCTCTCCTGGATTTATTTTCCAGGTCAGTTGTTTTTCCAATGTTATACTTCACATTTTCTTCGCTTTTTTTCATTCTTTTGATTTTGTTTGTTTCTTGATATCTCATGTAGTCACTAGCTTTCAGTTGCCTGAACCTAAATTTTAAAGGATTGTTTTCTTCAGTAAGCTCTTGTAACTTGTTTTCATCATTTGGTTAATTCTGTTTTTGAAGGAGTTCTTTCTTTTCAGTGAATTTTTATACCACTTTTTCCATTTGGCTGATTCTACTTTTCAGGGTTTTCTAGTCTTCATTGGACTTTTGTGTCCCTCCCCTTTTTTTTTCTAACCATGTCTATTCTGTTTTTTAAAGGTGTTATTTTCTTCAGTATTTTTTGTGCTTTACCAAACGGTTGACTCCATTTTTCATGGTTTTCTTGCATTACTCTCTTTTTTTTCTCTTCCCAATTTTCCCTCTACTTCTCTCACTTGATTTTAAAAATCCTTTTTGAACTTTTCTATGGCCTGAGGTCAACTAATATTTTTCTTTTATACTCTGGATGTAGGAATTTTGACGTTGTTGTCTTCTGAGTTTGTGTTTTGATCTTCCCTGTCACTATAGTAACTTTCTGTAGTCAGGATCTTTTTCTGTTGTTTGCTCTTCTCCCAAGCCATTTCTTGCCTTTTAACTCTTAACTTTTTAACTCTTTAACTTTTAACTTTAGCTAATGTGCTGATCTGCTTCTGAATTGGAAGGTGTGCCATCCCAAGCTTCAGGTTTTTGTGCAAATATTTTCAGAGTTAATTCTGTGAACCTGTAAGTTTTTGGTTCTTCCAGGGTGGTATGATCCTGGGAAAAATGAGTTTTCTCATTTTCTCTATTCTCTTGTTCTGTGTTCTTATTTGTGAGCAACCACAAGCAGTCTTTTCTACCCTGGAACTGTGAACAGTATCCTAGTTCCTTTCTGGTTACAAGCTTTGGTGTTCTAGTGTTCTTCCTCATTCTGGGACTGAAATCCTGGACTATAGCATAGATCCAGTTATGGGTAATGCAACATAATCCTACCTCTGGTGCCAGTCAGTGTACCCCTGTAATTACCTTCTGATCAGTTGCTTGACCTCCATCCTGCCTGTGGGCTAAGGGGTCTGGAAATGCCACCACAACCACTGATTCAGTCTCCCCCAGGCCTACTTCTGGTTTCCTGGGATGTGGCATGTGCTCTACTCTCATCATGGTACGAGAGACCTTTCCTGGTGATCTAAGGTGTCCTGGCCTGAAAAATTCTTTCATTCCGTCCATTTGTGTGTTCTGCCACTCTAGAATTTGTTTTATAGCATTTTTAAAAGCTGGAGGCATTTTAGGGAGAGCCTTGCCTTTTCTCTCCCACTGTAGCTTTGACTCCTTGCTATGTCTATTTCTTTTTTTAAATTTTAATTTGGGGCACCTAGGTGGTACAGTGGATAGAGCACCACCCAGAGTTCATATCCAGCCTAGATATAAATCATTTGCAAGCTGTGTGACAAATCACTTAAGCTTGATTGCCTTACTTAGAAAAAAAAAATCTAAGTTGGTTGATGAGCACCCTGTGTATTGACATTGAACTCTTTAGAAAAAATTCTGTTTTCCCTTCCCAGTGGAATTTTATTCTTTTAATGACTTCAAAATTTCCATCTTGGGTATTCTTTATCTATTCTGTATGGAATTCTCCTATAGCATTTTTCTCTGAATTCTTTGAAATCTACTTTCCCAAATTCTAGGATGAACTGGGACTATGACCAGATTTCTACTGCTCTATCACAACTCTCCAATGGTCACTTATATTCAAAATTTTCATCATTTCTGCCTTTGTACCTAGTTTTTCCTTTTTAGTGAGAATTAATCTCAGAACAAAATTTCCCTTTTTTATTGCCTCCATCCTTTGAAAGATAAAAAGCAAGTCAAGAAGTTATTAATTAGCTTATTTACTTTTGGCAGAGGAAGCTTTCCAGCAAACTGTTCAGATAATTGAAGTCTCATCACTACTATAGAGTACCTCAGGGCAAGACCTCTGATGTTTTTCTACACCCTTTGATGGCCATGACCCAGTGAAGTGGCCTGAGAACAAGGCAAGAGGCAAGAGATTTGTCTAATTGTTATTGAAATTTCCCGTCAAAGAATTTCACACAGATGGTGTGCTTGCCTTTCCTCTTGCACTTTTTCCTACTGGGACAGCATATGTTAAATACAAAGCTTATCTGTTCTCTAGAGATTGTTCATATTTTTTGCTTAATTAGTATTAAATGCTTGCTTAAAATAAAATGATAGATCACAGAAGCTTATAATTCATGTGCTTCACTATTGTGAATTGGAAGTCAGAGAGGAATGGATTGAGACCAGCAGGGTACAGAGAGAATGGGACAGAGTATGATAGAATTTCTTTTGGGAAAATTTCAGAAGTTTTTAGATCAGAGCTCTGAAGGAAAATAAAGAAAATCTTACTAGTTTTTATTTTGTATAACCTTCCCAAAATTGGGGCATAAAGATGTTTCCCCTTTTTTCCTAGGCAAAATGCAAGGTCTACATAGTAAATGCTGTCTGGTGGGGGCTAGACTGCCTAGTGAATCACAGGGATTCCCCACTGTTCTAGTCCAAACATGGACACAGAGGTCGTGACCCATGGAAGAGAAAAGGAGTTATTGAGAAAGACTAGGGATGACTATATTTCAAAACTAGAAGCCAGAAGAGATGTAGTAAGAATGCTGCTGCTCCCCTTATGCAGCAGTTCGGAAGGTGAACTTTTTCCTATAAATAATCCCTCAAAGGCACACTGTTACACTTGCATCAAAGGTGTGATAGGACCAGTGTTTCTCTGATACAGATTCTTTCCTCCCATTTACACTATGTGGAGATTTTACCTATGAGAAGACAATAATTTTAATCCACTTTTCTTGACAAAGAGTCTTTGTTCTTCTTGCTGGTTGAATTTCTTGAAGACCATATGAGTTACCTTGTTTTTCACCATATTCTAGCCTGATGATCAGAAGCATTTCCATGTGAAAATGAGGGGGGATTTGTCAGAACTACTCAGTGCTACTCTATTCCTGTGTTATGGCAAATGATTGTGAGCACTGCCACCTTTCCTGCCAACATTGAATCTAAACTGAAAGAGAGCTGCTTTGAGCACTTGATTTAATTACAACAAATTGATATGGGAGGAGATGCCCTTGTACTCATATTGTGGTTGAGTTGTGATTGAGTTGGAAGGGCCTTAGAAATACAGAAAAGGGTGTGTTGGTGTGTTGGTGAGACACTGGTTGGTTCCTGGTTACAAGCACCCTTCTTTATCATTCAGTCTTTATGGGACAGGGAACAGTCTCCTTCTCAGGCAGAACAGTTAGGTCAGTCAGTTCTGGAAGAGGCTGCCTAGAAGGGTAAAGAAAGCACTAAATATGGTGTTCTTTGATTGTCATTGATCTTATTGCGTAAGTTGAACTATCAGCCTCATTAGACTGAAAAAACCTGGTCTAGCATTTCAGTACTGAAAAGGCTGAGCTTTCTGCTTTCAGGGATCATGTAATGAGAACTTGTTCAGTCTTTTCAGTCACGTCACTCTTTGCGATCCCATTTAGGATTTTCTTGACAAACACAGTAGAGTGGAGTGATTGGCCATTTCCTTCTCCAGCTCACTTTACAGATGAGAAACTGAGGCAAACAAGGTTAAGTGATTTGCTCAATATCATGCAGCTGGTAAGTTGATGAGGCTAGATTTGAACTCAGGAAGATGAGTCTTCTTGACTCCAGGCTTAACACTCTATCTACTTCATCACCCATGTGCTTAGTGAAAGCTGAGGGGCAGCTAATAGAACTAGTGGTTACACACATGAAAGGAAACAGGAGAACAAATGTAGGGTAAAGATATTGGAATTTCTACCTTCCATAAGAAGTCTCCAGGCTTATCTTATTATTGCTTGTAGGAAGAGGTAACTTCTTATCCTGAGGGAGCAGGTAGTAGGCAAACCTCTACTAAGTAGTCTTGGTGATTGCAAGCAAAGATCAGATAGAAACAGTAGTTCCCAGAGGAATGGCTCCTAAGGGCTTGGTCTAATGGAGCTGAGATGACTTTCATTGGCTGGGCCAACTCCCCAAGGTACCATTTTTTAAAGTCAGCTAAATTTACTACAGCATCCAGGTAGGGAAAACATTTTGTCCTTTATTAGATGACCAACATAGGGAGTTATTCACACTTAGCCTTCTAAAGATTAATTCCTGTTGTAGCCAGCTCCCTATGGGGATCTCCCAGGAAGTGAGTTAAATTACAAAAGGAAATAGATTTGATTGATCAGATTCAATAAAATGCAACCAAAGAGGCCTTTTTCCATTGCCTGACATCCCCTATATCTAGCCTGTTTCAGAGACAGATCCCATCTTCTAGATAGAACTTTACCTGAATAGATTCAGACTTTAGTTATGGGTCTTCCCTCCTGCATAGCTATAGAAATGTGGACTGAACAATTGATAAAATTTGAACAGGAAGTTGGGACAACTGTGATTTGGGCAAATGTTGCTATCAGGGACAATAGACACTCTATGGATATGGAGAGAGTTACAGAACCTGTTCCTTTGGTAGATGAACCAAAAAAAGTAACATGCTCTTGCAAAGGTAGCTTTGGACATATATCATGAAACATGGCATTGATGATAAAGCTGTTAATGTTTATACCATAGGAATTGCTGGTAAAACAGCATAGTAATATTCAGCATGAAGACACTGGGAATCCTTTAGCTCTAGCCAAGTTTGAATGATCTCTAAACCCCACCCCTTGTTTGGATCATTCAAGTGAGTCCATAGAAAGTAGACTGTGGGAGGAAAGGGCACTATGGGGTCAGTAGCTGTTTGGACCTTCTCATCAACCTCTTGTCATGGTCCTGTGGTTAGATTCAAATGGAAGCCCTTAGAGTTACTTGAATCATCTGATGTAGATAACACCATATAATACTGGAGTCTCTAGGGAAGAGTGAAAAATATTTTTTCTCTAGTGATGAAAATGAAAAAAAAAAAGGTGGAATACTTCATTATATTGGCTTCCTTTACAATGCCCTATGTTGGTTGAAGGGAAGGTACACAGTTTCTGTCAAGTTACAGGGAATGATGCAGAACAGAAAAGTTGTCATGCCCATAATTTCAGCTGTCCCTAACCTTGTCCATGTTGTAGGCCAGGTAGCTCAGGCTCAGGATGGGTTTAATAACCTTGCCAATAATTTTTTTCTCTATTCTCATGATTGAAACGAGTCAGGAAGAGCTTGATTTCACCTCGGAAGGCATCCAATGTACTTAATAATGGTAGCCAACATTTATGTAATACTTATTACAGGACAGATTGTATAAAGCACTTTATACTTATATTTTATAAGTATATACCTGACCACAACCTTGGGAGGCAGGCGCTACTGTTATCCTCATTTTACAGATCAGGAAATGGAGATAAGCAGAGGTTCAGGGCTTGCCTAGGGTCACATAGCTAGTAAGTGTCTGAGAATGTATTTGAACTCAGGTTTCCCAAGGCCTAGTACTCTATCCAGTACACTACCTGGCTGCCCCATTGAAATTAGTCTTATTCTCTAAATGTGAAATCAAGCTTTATTAATCAAACCATGCAAACCATGCAATGTTTAAAGACAGACCACCAAAACCCTGAGATTATAGAGGCTTTTTGATAGATAGACTTCCTTCTTACTAGACTAAAGGAAGTTTCTTCTTTCCCTTAAATTTGTGTGCTATAGTCTTCTGGCTTTTTCCACTTCCATTTGGTCTTCTCAAGTGCAGGCACATTTTTGAATTAAGATCTCTGATTCTTTTTTTAAAATTCAGTGAACTTGGGTTGACAAATATTGTAGTTAGTGTAATCAGTTCTGGTGGTAATGGAAAGAATATTGCATGGAAGACACCTAGATCCTAATCCCAACTTTGCCACTAACTAGATACGTGAGCATACCCAAGTTGTTTCAACTCTCTAAACTTCAGTTTTCTTTTCTCAAAAATGAGGTAGATGTCTACTAAGGTCACTTTTATCTTTGGCCTTTTATGAGTCTATGTTAGGCTAATACAGAGAATATCAAGGAACTCAATAGGGAAATCTGGTACTCTCCATGGTAACATATTACTTGTGCTATGTGTGAAAAGGATCAGGAATTTTCCAAATGAGTGAGTACAATAAGAATGGTCAATCTAGAGGCAGTACTCAGAGCCAGATATGTCATAGGATCATAAATGTAGATCTAGGAAGCATCTCAGAGACCATGGCATTCTATCTCTTCATTTTACATGCAAGCAAACTGAGGAGTAGAGAGGGGAAGGGACTTATCAAGGGTTATGTAGATGTTTGATATAGGATTTTGAACCCCAGATCTTTTGGACTCTAAGTCCCATGTACGATTCACTATTAATATAGTCAATGAATGTCTTTAGAATACTGACGGTTCTTACCCATTTAATGGGTAGAGAGTCTATTTATGAAGTTAAAGACACATTAAACAAGGAATCGACCTGAATCTTAGGCTGAGGTATAAATTAACTGATCAAAAAACAGAATGAGATGAAAGTGAAGTTTTCACTTTATTTCCTACCTTAGACACTGCTCTTCAGTGATTTGCTGTATTCCCAAGACACTCTTTTATTCTTTTCTGGGGTTGCTAATCGTGCCTCTCTCCCTCAGCTCCACAAATTTCATTTGTAATTGATAATGTTGGCAAATACAAAAAGAGAAACATGAAGAAATTTTCCATTACACCATTTTACTGAGAACTGTACCCTGGTTTTGCTTTTTATTGATGTTTTTATTAATCTCTTTTGATTCACACACATATTGATTTTGAAAAATATTTTATTCTGAATTTGAAATATACCAACAAATGTAAACATTTATATATACAAAGGTGAACATTTTACCTTATCTTTCCTAGTCTCAGTTCAACCATGGTGGGAAAAATGGGTGTTGAGGAAAGACTAGTAGCTCTGGTGTAAGAACTGTTGATCCCTTTTCAGGGTTTCTTTCTGTCTGGGACATCCGCTGGCTATCCAATTATCATTTGTAGCTTCAAAGAACTGTAGCATGTGCAGTGGCCATGGCCCAGTAAACTATTTCAGCAAACAAAGGCTAAACTAGGTTAAGAGTAACTGACAGGCCTCAAAACAGTAGTTGAGTTAGGGATATGTTTACCACAAGCATATGAGGAATTGGCCCATTGGAGTAGTCTTGAGAACAGTTTGTTCCATTGGCCATGGAACTGGATGAAACAGGTACTACAGAGCACTTAGAGATTGGTTAAATATTGAGAATGTCAAAATTATCCACTGCATCCCATCCCATCATCAGATAACTTGCTTTTGTCCTGCCACTGGACAATAATGACACAGAGAGAGTGAGGCTGCCAACTTCATACAACTCTTCCTCAATTAAATCCAATTTATGTATGAGTCAAAAGACGTCACACATACTATTTTTATCTACCTAAAAATCATGTGGCTACTGGCAAGTGATGAAGCAGCAGAGGCAGATGCATTAAGAGTTGTAGTCATAATATTGCACACAGACAGCTAAGGCCATAGGATCATCTTCTCACCAGACTGAAGTAGCAGTGGGATTCCACAGTCTTTGTAGCCTTTTTGAAAAACTATACTCGAAACTATCTACTTCACCTAACCTAACCATGACCTGCTTACCACAGTAGACAGGGGCCTCTCCTATGATTGGAACACACACACACACATACATACATATTGTACAAAAACTTTTGTAAAGATGATTTCACTCACCATTGGTACATGGAATGTGTATGGGCTTAAGGATAACACAAAATCCAGTAGACCCGAAAGATGAAACAAGGAGAAAAAAGAAACGTACACGATAATTTTATTATATATTTAAATAGGATAGCAAGTTGTGCATAATAGGTTTGCAGTTTCATGTGTAATAATTTATAATACATTGTGGAAATACTTGATTTATTCCATAAATTAAAAATAAAATAAATAAAAATTTATAAAACTTGTTAGCTGAACTAATCTCTATCTCTAAGATCCCTTCAGTCATTTTTAAAATGTTTATTTATTTTTAGTTTTTAACATTCATTTCCACAAAATTTTAAGTTCCAAATTTTCTCCCCATGTCTCCCTTTGCCCTACTCCAAAATGCTGTGCAAACTGATTACATCTTCCCCCAATCTTCCCTCCCAACGCCCCTCCCTTTCCTATCCCCATCTTCTCTCTTGTCTTGTAGGGCAAAATAACTTTCTATACCTTGTTGCCTATCTTGCTTATTTCTCAGTTGTATGCAAGAACAATTCTCAAAATTTTTTCCTAAAACTTTGAATTCCAACTTCTCTTCCTTCCTCCCTCCTTCCCCTCACATTCCTACTGAGAAGACAAACAATTCAATATAGGCTATATACATGTAGTTTTGCAAATGACTTCCATAATAGTCATGTTGTGTAAGACAATATTTCCCTCCATCCTCTCCCGCTCCCCATTTGTTCTATTCTCTCTTTTGATCTTGTCTCTCCCCAAAAGTGTTTACTTCTAATTGCCCCCTCCTCTCATTTGCCCTCTCTTCTATCATTCTCCCACCCCACTTATCCCCTTCTCCCCTACTTTCCTGTAATGTAAGATAGATTTCCATACCAAATTGAGTGAGCATGTTATTCCCTCCTTAAGCCAAATGTGATGAGAGTAACCTTCATTTTTTCCCTCTCCTCTCCCCCATTTCTCCCTCCATTGAAAAAGCTTTATCTTGCCTCTTTTATGCGATATAATTTGCCCCATTGATTTCTCCCTTTCTCCTCTCAATATATTCCTCTCTCACCCTTTAATTTTATTTTTTAGATATCATCCCTTCCTA
>JAQQSK010006422.1:0-14440 GCA_028658325.1 Potorous gilbertii
GCACCAAGTCCCCTGGCTCCAGATGCAAATGCAGGGCATGCCTTTCCTACCACAACACTTTCTTACTGCCAAGCTGTGGTTGTTTGCTGAGGTGATTTATGGCAGAAATTCCTGGAGAGAAAAACCCACCACAAAGGTCTGGAAGCAGCAGCCTCAGCTTAACAGTATGTCATCGAGGATCTAATGAATAATAAGAAAAAAACCACAGGAAAATCTATAGATGAGGACGAGGAGGAAGATAAGTCCATTTCCAGCCAGGAATAAATAATAGCTAATGTTTATAGAGCCAGTTACAAGCATTGCTTGTCCTGTCCTGTCCTGCCCTCTCCTAAAACCTTCAACTTACTGCACTCTGAAACTGGGACTTTAATGGGCCCCTGACTAAGGACTCCTCTGGACTGTCCTAGCTTTAGAATGATTATCCATAGCAACTATTGCTGTTTCCCACCCAGCCTGATGTCTTTCTTTTTCTTGACCCCATTAAGGAGCCATGCCCTGGCTACTTAAACAGGCCTATTCAATGAATGAGCATTGCTTCACCCTAAATGAGTACCTCCAAAGATCTTGGCCTAAAGGGCTCAAGATCTCCCAGTGCATCCTGGGTCATCTCTAGTCATCCAGATGAATATTAGGTCACTGGATTCAGATGGCTCTGGAGGAGAAGTGAGGCTGGTGACCTGCACAGCCCTCCCTCACTCAAAACAAAGTCAAGTGGAAGTCATGTCATCATGTCATCATGATGGCATGGTCTTCTTCGGCAACGAAGGACAAACACAATTGTGAATGTTATTATCGTGACTCAAGGGATGAGAAATTTGAATCTCAACAAGGATTAGTCTCACAAATAGAAAAGGTCAGAGGTGAGGTTTGAAACCAGGTCCCTCCTTAATCCAAGTCCAGCACTAACTGTTATACTTTCACAGCCTCGGTGAAGGGTCTTCCCATTGTTCTACTGGTCCATCCAAAGGAGAGTTCCTCAAGGAAGTCATTGAACATGAAGAATAAGGAACAGAGCATACTTTGATCTAGTAATTTCACAGATCAGTATATACCCCAAGGAGGTCATTGATAAGAAAAGAAACTAAATACAGCAAAATATTCATGGCAGCACTTTTTATGATGACAAAGAATTGGAAATAAAGAAGATAGCTGTCCTATGGGGAATGGCTAAGTGAATTGGGGTAGATGACTGGACTGGAATATTACTGTGCAGTAAGAAATGATATATGTGATGCATATGCATGGAAAGACAGCTGATACAGAGCAAAGTCAGTTGAGCCAAGAGAACAATATACCCAGTGACTACAACAATGCAAATGGAAAAACAAAACACATACACACACACACACACACACACACACACACACACACACACACACGCTGAATGTCACAGAATTACAAATAACAAGCATGACTCAAAAAAAGAGGTATGAGAGAACATTTTCCACCCACCCCTTCAAGGAGGTAGACAGTCCACAGGTACCATACATTGAACATATTTTTGGACTCTTTCAATGGACTCATTTATTTCCTTTTTCTTTTGTCTTAAAATACTCTTTGTTTATTTGTTATATGGGGGAGGGTTTTTTTTAAAGACATCATTAAGGAATACTATTGTGCTATAAGAAACGACAAACAAGCAGACTTCAGAAAAACCTGGAAAGACTTACATGAACTGATGCTGAGTGAAATGAGCAGAACCAGGAGAACATTATACACAGTAACAACCATAATGTACAAGGACTGCTTCTGATAGACTTAGTCCTTCATAACAATGTAAGGACCTAAAACATTCCCAAAGGACTCTTGATGCAAAATGCCATCCACATCCAGAGAAAGAACTATGGAATTAGAACACAAAATAAAGCAGAGTATTTTCCCTTGTGTTATGCTTTGGTTTGGTTTGGTTTTTCTCCTGGTTTCTCCCATTCATTTTAATTCTTCTGTGTAACATGACTAATGTGAAAATGTGTTTAATAAGAATATATGTGTAGAACCCATATAAGATTGCATGCCTTCTTTGGGAGGGAGTGGGGAGGGAGGGGGAGAAAATTTAAAAGTTAGGGAAATGATTATTGAAAACTGAAAACAAATTAATTTTTAAAAAATTTTAAAAGATATCATTAAAACTTATTTTTTAAAAACTGAACATTGTGAAATCATAAAGACCAATCTTGGCTCCAAAGAAAAGCCATGAGAGGATATCTTCACTCCTCCGTTTGCAAAAAGGTTGGGGCCCAGTGGGTATGAAGTATTGTATTTTACATTAGAGTTTTTTTCATTTGCTAAATTGTTTTCTCTTCTCTTTTTTCTTTTAAAATTCTTTACTAGAGATGATTCCCTGGAAGAAGTAAAGGGGATAGCTACAAGAAGAAAACAAGGTAGTATAAAAAATAAAATTTATCAATGAGAATCTTTAAAAAAAAAAAGTCAGAAAAGAAAAAAAAAGATAGGGGTTAGTGTTTAAAATATGCTGCTGACCTCTACTCATGATAGAGAATGAGACACATATTTCTGGATTGGACTGAGGTGGGAATCTGTTTTGCTGGCCCAGGTATGTTTGATATGAGGATTTTGGTTTTTTCTTTTTTCTTCATGGGGGAGGGAGTGGAAGGGAGAGAAAACAAATATTTGTTCATTTCAAATAATCCTTTAATTTATAAAGAAAATTGAACTTGAGGCTTAATACTGAATCTGAAGCAAAGATCCTGGTTTGAGGTGAGTCTACTACCACTTACTAGCTGTAGGAACTTGGATAGGTCTCTGTCCTTTTCTAAGCTGCTTGTAGAAAATAATGGGATTGGGCTAGATCTCTACTGGCCCTTCCAGCTCAGGAACTCTGAGATCCTGGGAGAGAAGAAAGGGACACCCTATGGAGGAATTCCATGCCACAGACCAGGCAGCAAAAAAATCCTCAGTTAGAAAGGGAGTACCCGACCCCCGCTACCACCCCACCCCCATGAAAGCCACAGAAAAGATTTCTCTGTAATTACCCCAGCTCCAGCTGCAAAAGAAAGTCTCTCCTCCAAGAACTCCAGGGAGGCGAGTGGGTGTATTGGTTGATGCTTCCGTACTGGGAGTTTGCAGCCAAGGCATTTGGGGAGGAGGGGGGCGTTCTGGGCTGTCTTCTGTCAACCCCTAATAGCATCCTCCCCCCAACCTAGCAATTATGATTCATCTAAAGACTTCTCGGGTCAGTGTCGGTGTGAGCCTTCGCCTGGGGAATGGGAAGGCTATTGCTGTCCTTATTCAATCATTTCAGACTCTTTGTGACCCCATTGGGGGTTTTCTCTTGGCAGAGACACTGGAGTGGTTTGCCATTTCCTTCTCCAGCTCATTTTTCAAATGAGGAAACTGAGGCAAAGAGGGTGAAGTGAATGGCCCAAGGTTGCACAGCTAGCGAGTGTCTGAGGTCAGATTTGAGCTCGGGAAGATGAGTCCATTGAGTCTAAGTCAAAAGATGTCCTGTCCCAGATAGTCCTGCCTGACCAAGTCATGTAACTATTTTCCGCGTCAGTTTCCTCAACTACAAAGTAGGAATAATAACAGTATCTACCTTCTAGGGTTGTTCTAAAGATCAAATGTAATAATGTATATACCACACTTTGTAAACCTTAAAGGAGCCCAGGACACTTGGGGAGAGTTTTAATAATTAAGAAGTTTTTGCCTGAACCTATATTGGATTGCTTGCCATCTTGGGGAGGGGGAAGAGAGGAAAGGAGTGAAGGAGGGAAAAAAAATTTGGAATTCATACTCTTATGAAAGTGAATGCTGAAAACTATCTTTATATGTAATTGGAAAAAATAAAATACTGTTGGGGGGGGGGAGAGAATTTTTGGCCTGACCTTAAACCAAATTGGCCTCTTTGAAATCAAGTGTTCCAGGGTCAGCTAGGTGGCACAAGTGGGTGGATAGAGTACTGGACTTGAAATCAGGAAGATCTGAATTCAAATCCTGCCTCAGATGCTTCTTAGTTGTGTCACTTAATTTCTCTTGACCTCAGTTTCTCATCTGTAAAATGGGCATATTAGCTTTTATATCACAGAGTCATGCGAAGATCACATGTAAAATACTTTGCAAACCTTAAAGCACTCTATAAATGGTAGCTATTATTATTTCATGAATGAAATCAGTTCTGTATTTGCTATGCCACCTAGCTACCTCCAGACTCAAAGACAGCAGGCGATAAATACTTCCCCTTCTTCCTAGTCAAAGCTTCCTGTCTTCTGCCCAATAGATCAAAAAGTCCTTTGATGAATGAAAATTGCTAGGCTAAAAACATATTTAGATAAACCAAGGAATTTTAACCTAGAGTCTATGAACTTACTATAACACTTACTATGTGCCAGGCACTATACTAAAGGCTTTACAATTATTATTCTACTAGATTCCCTTCATTTTGCAGATGAGAAAACTGACGTAGGTAAAGATCAAGTGACTTGCTTAGAGTCACATAGCTAATAAGTGTCTGAGGTCACATTTGAACTCAGGTCTTCCTTATTCCAAGCCTAATGTTCAACCATCTATGCCACCTAGGTTAGAGATGCCATTCATATACGTGTGTGTGTGTGTGTGTGTGTGTGTATAATATATATACGTGTGTGTGTGTGCACGCATGCGCATGTGTGTATGTATACATATATATACATATGCATATATAGAATGCTTAATAAATGTTTGCTTACTTAAATTGAATTAAGGCTAGGCCAAGATGAAACCCATTGCTCACCTGCTTATAAATTAGTGTGACATTGACCTTCCCCCATCCATCCCCTCACCCACCCCCAGCAAGTCCCTTTATGATTGACTTGTTTGCACTTCCACAAACTCAGGTGGCTCTTGTCTGCCACTCAGCAGATCCCTCCCCTTTCCTTGGTGACCTCCCAAAGAAACTCTGTCACTGATGAGATGATCCATCTCTACAATGGCCCAAAGCACTGTTGGCTTGGGTCTTCAGAATGTCAATGGATTGCTTGCTCTCCTACTCTCTCCCATGTGCATCATCCACAGCCATGTTCCTTTGTATCTTGTACGGTGGTTAAGGACTTTCTTTCCTGTTAGGGGGAAAACTCAGTTGGAGTTTCCTTAAAGGCAGTCATGCGCTGAGTGCTTCTCTCCAACTCAGGTCTCCAAAGTTGTCCCAAGAAGTGACGACCCTTGGGGGATTAACCCAGACCTCTCAACAGGCCTCAGGAAACTGGTTCAATTGCCAGGCCTAGTACAATAGTTAAAACCAATCAATCACCAGTCATTTATTAACCAATTATTACACTTTACTAAGTACTTTACTAAGCCCTGGCAATGAAAAAATAAAAGCAAAACTAGCCCCTAATCTAGAGGACTTTACACTCTAATGGGAGAGATAACATGTAAATAACTTGTAGGTAGGAAGCTACAAAATATATTTAGAGTATGTATTGTGTGTCTATACAAGGAGTTCTTCACTTTTTCAACACCATGGCACCTTTGGCAGACTGGCAAAGGCATGCTGAGTCATCTCCAGTCATCCTGATTTATATCTGGCCACTGGACCCAGATGGCTCCTGAGGGGGTGACTTTGCATAGACCTGCCTCACTTAAATCCAATCCACTTGCAAATTATGGCATCATCTTCCTCTCCAAGAATGAAGGACAGACCACAACTAACGGCATAAAACGAAATCAGTTATCTTGAAATAGTTATCAAAATATTTTTCCAGTTTTTGAAAAGAAGATTTATTTAACAAGTCTCACTTAGTGCAATACACCTAAAAGGAGATCACATAGTACAATGAAAGATGTAAATCAAGGCTCCAAAATTTAATACAGATACCAAGATCAAATCCTAAAGTATTCATATTGCATTTCAAACTTGTCTCCATTAGCTGGGGCAAAAAAAAGTTTCAACATATGTGCCTTACAGGATAGTAAATGAAATAAACTAGAACAAACATGCCAAATATTTTGCTTTTTTATTTTAACAAGTTCATGAATCCTAGGTTAAAACCCTTGGTCTATCTATATATAAATACACTCTTCCATACCTTTGAACTCCCTGTTTCATTGACTTGCTGCCTTTTCTACTCTACTGTTCAAATGGTAGAGAAGGGAGAGCAGTAAGGGGCCTTAGAATCAGAAGACATGGGTTTAAATCCTGGTCCTGACATCCTTCCTCTTCCACCTTGGGCAAGTCAATGTACCTCTCAGGCCCTCAGTTTCCCTATCTGGAAAATGAGGGGAATGGACTAAATGACCTCCAAAGTCCCTCCTATCTCTAAATCTATGATTCTAATATCTGCCTCCTTTGGTCCTACTGTGCAATTGATGCTGCTGAGGACTCAATCAGAGGACCCCTAGCTCCACTACCTTTCCCTGTGTGATTAATCCTAAAAAAATCAATCCCCTTTTCCATCCAGGAAAACAGGGGACTAGACAAAGTACTGTCTAAGATCTCTCTTCTAGCTAACTTTGAGTGTCCATGTTTCCACCCAGATCCCACTGCTCTTGAACTGTAAGATCCTTGAGAGCAGGGTCTGTGAACAACAATAATTATTTTTGCATCCCTATGGCCAAGCACAGGGGAATGCATATTGCAGATGCTTGAGAAATGTTTATACATAACAAATTAGAATGAGCTACCAATTCCTATTCTGGGATTGAGGGAAAATGAAATATCCCATTATCTCCAGTTCTGAGAGCCCATGATTCTGACATTCCCTATTCTAAGACCCATCCCAGCCATGATATTCTCTATTCTAAAGCTCCTCCCAGACCTGACATTCTTTATTCCAAGGCCCTCCCAGCTCTGATCTTCCCTGTTCCAAGGCCCTCCCAGCTCTGACATTCCCTGTTCTATGATCCTGTCTAGCATTCTATGGCTATAATTGTGCTTCTAGAACCAGCATGACTTTACAGGGTGTTCCAAAAGCTATTAAAGGTTAAAACTCAGACTTGTGGAACACCATATATGATGCCCCTCCAGGCAGTCAGGCTCTGTTCCTCAAGGTCTGTGTCATTTCAAGGAGATTTAGACAGGTTGTTTGTTGCTGAGAGTTTTCCTGCCGCCCCCAGCCCCCACTTCTTTTCTCCATAGCATGTAGGTCAACAGCCAGCCTCCGGGACCCACCAGCTGACATTCATCCTCAATTTCAAACTCACCCCTGTGTCCAATTTTCTTGAGGCAATTGGGTTATGGACACTGCTGATGCTGGAGCTTCTGAGAATGTGACAGAAGTGCATTAAAAAAGTCTGTTGTTGCTGATGAGTCACAAAATGTCAGAGCTGGGACAGATCTTAAAATGTAGAACAGCAAAACCAGGAGGCCCTCACAATAAAGAACCTCAGAAGTCAGCCAAACTTTTAGTAAGGGCCTACTATATTTCAAGCGCTATGCTAAGACTTTGGGGGACACAGGAAGACAAAGACAGCCCTGCTCTCAAGGAACTCGGTCTAATGTGGCCTTTAGAACATAGATTGTCAGGGCTGCAAAGGCCCTTAGACCAGGGAATATTGGAGCTGGGAAGACCCCCAGAACATAGATTTTCAGAGCTGGGAAGGCCCTTAGAACACAAAATGTCAGAGCAAGGAAGAGCCACAGAATAGAGAACATAACTGGTCTTTAGAACAGATAATACAGAATGTCACAGCTAGAAGAATCCTTAGCTATTTCTGCTCCCTCCTCCCATTTCTCATATGGGGAAATGGAGTCCCAATGAGTAACAAGTCTGAGAGCCTAGACTGCATAGTTTTGGGACCTTTCTCACCCTGAGGCAAAGTCTCAGTTCATGAGCCAGACCCCATCCCCAGTGCTTACAGATCTCTCTATCTGTCATCTTATGCTGGCCTGGGCTAGAAATATGATTCACTGTGATTTTTTATTGCATTTCCTTATCAGGACTAGATCTGATACATTTTCTAGATCTTTGTGGAGGAGTTGTCCTGGGTAGCTCTGCTATACTTCTTCCTGCCATTCTATCATTTTGACTCCATCTCCAGGGAGAGATAAGAGAGAGCCTTGTTTTATATCACAACCCTTAGCCCAGTGTCTAGCACATAGTAAGCTCTTAATAACTGCTTGTTGGTTGGCTGATTGCTTGGTTAGTTGCTGGTGCCTGTAAATATCCCAGGGAACAGCTCTTTATCTCCCCTCCTGAGTTCCCATCCCAGCAGGGGTGTAATAGAGAGCCCTTGCTTCCTGCAACAGACAGTGGTGGCAAGGTACAATGAATCACTGAATGGGCAAGGGAATAAGGGGCCGGGGTTGCTAAAATATAAGATGTATTGGAGATATGAATACTGTCCTTGAGAAGCTTACTATTTAGTTAACAAAACAAAAAGTCTGTCACTTCTAGCTCTCTCCCATACATATATATGTACATATATGTGTGTGTTTATATATATGTATATGTGTGTACATATGTATGTGTGTGTGAGTGTGTGTGTATGTATCTTTGCCTAACCCTCTCCTCTGTGGCTCAACTAGTAACATTTTTGTTGGTCTCAGCAACCCAGGGTGGAAAGACTGTGCTAAAGGTGACCCACAGTCTGATCAATAGTCTCCCAGATACAGGCCCGGCTGCTTTTCCAAAAGCCCTGACATGTCTGTGAGAGAGAGGGAGAGAGAAAGAAGAGAGAGAGTTGACAAAATTCCTTACTTTAAGAGCAACTGCTCAGATTAAAATTTAAGAGCAAAACTCTTCTATAAAGAAATGAATGTTTTGCATTAAGACCTAAAATTTTTCTGACTCACTAGACTTTTGGCAAGACAGATTCATTTAAAAAAAAACACAACTATTTGGTTCTTTCCTGTTTTCTTTCTCTCTCTCCCCCCTTTCTCCCTTGTGTACCGGGCCCAGCCTCCATCCCTACCATGTTAAAAATCCCACCTCCTATCTCCATTCTTGATAATAATAAACACAAATGAAAGTGAAAAGGTCAATCAGGCATACAGATGTTTACAATATCCAGATGTTTAAATACCATTTCAGAACCAATCAATTGAAAGTATTTAAGTGTCTATTATGCACTAGGGCCTGGGGATACAACGACAAAGAATGAAATAGTCTCTAATGCAGCTTACATTCTAACAGGGATATGGATATGTATATACATATACATCCTAGAATAAGTATAAGATAGTAAACACAAGGCAGCTAGGAAGAGATGAGGAGGCTCAGGAAAGGTTTCTTGTAGAAGGTGGTGCTTGTATCTTGAAAGAAGAGAGGCATTTCTATGAGATGGAGATGAAGAGGGTGAGCATTCCAAGCATGGGTCTGGCCAGTACAAAGGCAAAGGTATAGAGATGAGAGATGGAGTACTGGGTGTAGAGAACAGAGAGAAGACCAGTTTGGCTTGATAGTTGTTGTTTATCCTTTGTACTTGAAAAGGACCATGATGTCAGGGAGGTGATGCCATGACTTAAAATGAATTGGATTTAAGTGAAACAGGGCTGTGCTAGATTACCAGGCTTACTTTCTCCTCCTGAGCCATCTGGGTCTCATGGCCAGATATAAATCAGGATAACTGAATACAGCCCCCAGTTTGGCTTGATAGCAAAGTACAAAAGAGATGCTGTAAAGATAGGTTGGTACCAGATTTTAAATGGCTTCAAAAGCAACCAAGGAGTTTATATTTGATTGAGGCAATAGTGGAGTCACTAGAGTTTGTTGGGGAGGAAAGTATCATGATCAGAACTGCACTTAAGGAAAATTTGGCAGTTGTATGTAGTAAGAAACTACAGTGGGGAGAGACCAGTTAGGAGACTTGAGCAAGAGGGGAGAAGACCTCTGCTAAGTTGATATTCCTGTGAACAGAGAAGGCAGCAGACGTGAGAGATGATGCAGAGATAGGAAAAGAAAAGATCTGGCTACGGATTGGATATGCAAGATGAAGACGAGTGAATACAAATCTGGAATAAAGTTGGATTCTTTATTTCTCTTGCTTTTTATTTGCAACATAGTTAATGTGAATTCATGCTCTGATGGCTTCATATGTATAATAGGTCTTGTATTTCTTGACTTCTTTATGAGTTTAGGAGGGAGGGAGAGATTTTGGAACTGGAAATAATGTTTTTTCAAATTTAAATTTCTTAAAAGAATAAAGTCAAGGTTACGAACCTCAAAAACTGGAAGAATGAGAGTTTTTTCTTTTAAAAAGTTATTTCTTTGCTAGAAATAGAAAAGTCTGGAAGAGAGCTGTGTTTGGAGGAAAGAGGAGGAGCTCTGTTTTGGTCACTTGAGATGGGTTTGAGATGCCTCTAGGACACCTGTTTGGAAATGTCCGACTGGCCATTGTATGTGAGGATGCAGTTCAGGGAGGATGCAGTTCAGGGAGAGAAATGAGACCATCCGCTGATGCACTGGATAGAGCACCGGGCCTGGAGTCAGGAAGACCTGAGTTCAAATCCATCCTCAAACCCTGGCTATGTGACCTTGTGCATGTCACTTCACCTCTGCCTGCCTCAGTTTTCTCAACTGTAAAATTAGAATAACAAGAGCCCTCCTTCCTAGGGTTGTCTTGAGCATCCAATGAGACATTTATAAAACATTTAGTACATTACCTCACACACAGTAAATCTTAACAAATGCTTTTTTCCTCCCTTCCTTCCTGGATATGTAGATGGTTGAACTACCTGAGTAAAGATAATAAGTAAAGCAATGAGAACTGATAAGGTCACCTAGAGCAAGAAGAGAAGAGGACTCAAGACAGGACTATCATCCCTAGGGGTGGTGAAATCCCCCCATCATCCAAAGAGATTGAGAAGGAGGGGCCAGATGGGTAGTAGAAGAACCAGGGGAGAGAAATATCCTGAAGACTCAGGTGAGAGTATCCTGGAAGACAAAGTGGTCAATAGAATTGCAGAGAGGTCAAGAAAGTTGAGGACTTAGAAAAGACCATCACATCTGGCCATTAAAATCTCTTAATTCATAACGCAATTTGGACAAACATATAGCATGACGAGGAGGAAGAAGAGTCTGGATAACTAAGGAACTTCTTCAGTTTCCATCTGGATTATTGACCATGTGATTGGCATAACTGGTATGCATGTGTAAGCACCAAGGGCAGGAATGATGATCAACTCTCATTCTTCAGTATCTCCATCCTTGATCCCATAAGGTCATAGGATCATAAACTTACTGACTTGTTATTTTTCAGCACAGTCATGACTTTAGAATGTCCTTCCCTAAAATTCTAGTGATCATTCACTTCCTCCCATTTAGAGATGACTGAACATAGGGAGTTGCTGGACCGGGCAAGCCTAAGACAGGTTTGTCTTTTATTGGGTGCCCAAAAGTCTAGCCAGGCACTGGAAGAAGAAAACAAGCCCCACCCACCCCCAGCAGAATATATATCCCCAGTGTGGCATCAGGTGTTAGGACATGAGACAACCTGACCTTTTGCAAGGCTCACTCCACCCATAAAAAGCATTTCACCAATGGGCCAACATTCTTCCAGTCCTCTTCATGCATCTATTGTGTTAGAGTCATTAGGGTTAGTCATTAGGGAAGGAATAGTAGTACATTTTGACCTGCTAACCTGATCTCACACTTTATTAAAAGTTTTAATAAGATTCTTGAGGGTTTTTATTATTAAACTCATTTTATCAAAAGTTTTGGGGTCCCATAGATTGATTTCCTAAAGGCCATGCTATCCAAGGGCAAAAAAAAAAAATGACTGAATGAAAAGCATTTCTATAGCACTCACCACATGCAGGCACTGTGCTAACAACCTTTATTTAAAACTAGAAAAAACTCCAAAGCTTGTTAGTTTCAAAACTGAGGAAACTTCAAGCCAAGGTCAGATATGTAAGAAGAGTTGGAGATGAGATCTGGCCTGAGGTCTGCCACCTCCAGATTTCACCTTCATTCCACTGCCTCAGAACTGAAAGAGATCTTAGATTTTCTTTTGTCCAACCCCTACCTTAGTCAGCATCCCCCTTTAATTCATTTTGATTTCCCACCAAGTTGTACTGCTCCAGACTCTTCCCTCATGCCCCACTCCTCATCCTGGAAGATCTCTTCAGCCCTAGAATTCACCTCTCAGAAGGTCCTGCCTCTCCTGTGACCCTTCTCTTTAATTGGATGGCTCCTCACACATCTTCTATTTGAGGTAGGTGTCTAGGCCAACCTTCTCCTCCTTTCTCACCAGCCTGGGCTCCTCTGGAATTCACCATCATCCCTCCTCTCCAATAACCCACTTCATATGAGTCTTAACCCCCAACCCTAAGCTCCTTGACAGCTTACTACCATGCCTGGCACAATAAAGGCTTACTAAATGTTTGTTGACCAACTCTACAATATTCTCAGCAAGGGGTCATTCAGTTTTTGCTTGAAGACTATAGTAAAAAGGAACCTACTACTTCCCAAGGTACTCATTCCACTTTTGGACAGTTTTGTTCAATTGACATCAAGTAAAAAAAAAATGTACTTCTTGTATCTTCAACCAAACATCAAGTTTGGATTTTCTTTTTTATTTTATTTGTTTTATTTTTTAAATTCATTTATTTATTGTAAGTTTTCAACATTCATTTCCACAAAAATTTTAGTTCCAAATTTTCTCCCTATCTCTCCCATCCCCCACCCCAAAATGGCAAGCATTCTAATTACACCTATCACCAATCTGCCCTGCCTTCTAACATCCCTCACTTCCCTTATACCCATCTTCTCTTTCATCCTGTAGGGCAAATTAAATTTCTATACCCCATTACCTATATTTCTTATTTCCCACTTGTATGTAAGAACAATAGTCAACAGTTGTTCCTAAAACTTTGAGTTCCAACTTCTCTTCCTTCCTCCCTCCCCACCCATCCCCATTGGGAAGGCAAACAATTCAAAATAGATCATGTATGTGTAGTTTTGCAAATGACTTCCACAATGGTCATGTTGTGTTAGACTAACTATATTTCCCTCCATCCTATCCTGCCCCCATTTTTTCTATTCTGTCTTCTGACCCAAGAGTGTTGACTTCTAATTGCTCCCTCCTCCCATTGTCCTCCCTTCCATCACCCCCCCCACCCTGCTTATCCCCTTCTTCCCCACTTTCCTGTATCATAAGATAAGTTTTCATACCAAAATAAGTGTGCATTTTATTCCTTCCTTGAGTCAAATATGATGAGAGTAAGCCTCACATTTTCTCTCTCACCTCCCCTTTTTCCCTCCATTGAAAAGTCCTTTTCTTGCCTCTTTTATGAGACATAATTTGCCCCATTCCCCTTCTCCTCCCAATATATTCCTCTCTCACTCCTTAATTTCATTTTTTAGATATGATGCCTTCCTATTCAACTCACCCTGTGCTCTCTCTCTCTCTCTCTCTCTCTCTCTCTCTCTGTGTTCCAACTACCCAGATACTAAAAAAAAGTTTCAAGAGTTATAAATATTGTCTTTCCATATAGGAATGTAAACAGTTCAACTTTAGTAAGTCCCTTATGATTTCTCTTTCCTGTTTACCTTTTCATGCTTCTCTTGATTCTTGTGTTCAAAAGTCAAATTTGCTTTTCAGCTCTGGTCTTTTCATCAAGAATGCCTGAAAGTCCTCTATTTCATTGAAAGACCATTTTTCCCCTGAAGTATTATACTCAGTTTTGCTGGGTAGGTGATTCTTGGTTTTAGTTCTAGTTCCTTTGACTTCTGGAATATCATATTCCATGCCCTTCGATCCCTTAATGTAGAAGCTGCTAGATCTTGTGTTATCCTGATTGTATTTCCACAATACTAGAATTATTTCTTTCTAGCTGCTTGCAACATTTTCTCCTTGACCTGGGAACTCTGGAATTTAGCTACAATGTTCCTAGGAGTTTCTCTTTCTGGTTTAGGAGGTGATTGGTGGGTTCTTTCAGTATTTATTTTGCCCTCTGGTTCTAGAATATCACAGCAGTTTTCCTTGATAATTTCATGAAAGATGATGTCTAGGCTGTTTTTTTTTTGTCATGGCTTTCAGGTAGTCCCATAATTTTTAAATTGTCTCTCCTGAATCTATTTCCCAGGTCAGTTGTTTTTCCAATGAGATATTTCACATTATCTCTCATTTTTTCATTCTTTTGGTTTTGTTTTATAATTTCTTGGTTTCTCACAAAGTCATTAGCCTCTATCTGTTCCATTCTGATTTTTAAAGAACAATTTTCTTCAATGAGCTTTTGAACCTCCTTTTCCATTTGGCTAATTCTGCTTTTTAAAACATTCTTCTCACATGATTTAGGTATAAAGATTGATACCATGAATAAACTGGAGAAGCAAGGAATAGTGTATTTATCAGATTTATGGAGAGGGGAAGAATTTTTTTTCTAAAGAAATGATAGAAAGCATTATGAAATGCAAGATGGATAATTTTGATTACTTTAAACTGAAAAGTTTTTGCACAACCAAACACAATGCATCCAAAATTCGGAGGGATGTAGTAAATTGGGAAAAAATTTTTACAGCTAAACTCAGGGTTAAAGGCCTCATTTCTAGAATATATAGAGAAC